>JAZBGW010002683.1:0-10882 GCA_037464815.1 Mylabris variabilis | reverse complement strand
AATGCCAGCTTGCGTTCGAAACATTAAAACGTGCAGTAATCGGCCCACCCATATTACAATATCCAAATTTTTCTTCAGAGGACAATTTTATTTTAAAAAGTGATCCGTCTGGAGCAGTGCTCTCAAATGGAGATGACATACCCGTTGCATATGCTAGTCGTTCTTTAAACAAATCAGAGAAAAACTATTGTACCAACTGGTCAGCATTTTAATTAGAACATTGAACTGAACATATAATTGTATTTGATAAAACTAACAATCGTTAACTGGTATCCGACTGATGAAGTCGTGTAGTATTATAATAATTTGGGAATTAATAAAAATGTTATAAAATATTTTTGAGTTTTAATCCCAAAAATGGCCAATTATCACACACCAGCTATACTTCAGAGCGACAATGGGCGTGAGTTCGTAAATTGTGTGCTTATCGAGTTGGTAAAAATATGGCCTGAATTGAAAATTGTCCATGGGCGTCCACGACATCCACAATCTCAAGGCAGCATAGAGTGTTGTAACCAAGACGTGGAAAACATGCTTCGAGCCTGAATGATAGATAATAATTCCAACAACTGGTCAGTTGGTTGCTATTTTGTTCAATTCCAAAAAAACTCTTCTTATTATAGAATAATTGGTCGCAGCCCATATAAGGCTTTATTTGGTTCAAACTCAAAGGTTTGACTATCATCTGCTCAGTTACCGAATGAAATTGTCAACACCTTACAGGCAGAAGAGGATCTCAATGAGTTGTCAAAATTACCAAGAAGTGAGCATGGCGAAAATACTGTCAGTTTTTAAATATAGAAGATGTGCCCGATAAATATATTTCAGTCCGCGAAGCTGTTTCTGGAGTCTGACTGCGTGATGGACAAGGATACTAAAAGTATTCTTGCAAACCATCTAAGAAACAATGCCAAACAAACCGTTGCGTTTGTTTCAAGAAGAAAGTGATGTGCAATTCTAGATATCATAATAGTTCTAGTTGTTTAAATAAATAAGTTTATGTTGGTTAAAATAAAATACTTATTGAAACAGCAACAGCAAATATCAGAGCTGTCCTAATACGTGCACTATCCGCCCGGCTTGTTACCATACATCAGCTGATCGACATTGGCTGTCTCATTCTTATGCGAATGTCAGTATCTCTTTGTCTACGGCGCGTCTATTTAGCTAGTAGGTCATTGGTTGTAACATACTATTAAGTTATCTTTTACTCTGTTTGACTAGAATTAATAAGACAATCCCTGAATTGACTCACGATTTCAGTCAAGCAAAGAAATATTCATTCGATTAGTCTTTGCCGGCAATACGACCAATGACTAGGTTTTTCGCGAAATGACGGATTACGGCCAACGACTACGACTCTCAACATACAACATAATTCTAATTGTAACAATGTAGCTAAATGTAGCTAAATAGTGCCGAAGATGGCGTAACAACCGAAACCGGTCCAAAGTTTTTGGGCATTATATCCTACAAGGGGAGCTTACGGCAGTCGAGTCGTGGATTTTCTTGTAACTTGCAGGGGGCAAAGGTGACTCCTCGAACAAGAATTACCCAAAGCCATTGGGCCAGATACCCAGAAGTGGCCGAGAAAATCGCTTTCGAAAATCCAAAAGTCCCTCAAGTTACTGAAAATATTACATGTTTTCAACCGAGCCGATGGCTCAGTTGGCAACGCCCCAGCCTAGTCATCAATAGATCGCTGGTTCAAATCTCGCTGTCGGAACTTTTTTTTGTTCGAGTCTCATTGCTGCCGAATTATCTTGCTTTTTTCTTCTCATTTTCTTTCGTTTTTCTTTTTTCTTTTGTTTTTCTCGTTTCTTTCTCTACTATTTAAAATCAAAGTAATGTTATCACATTGCATAATTTTAAGCTATTGATTGAAATTTGTTTGCAGCAAAACTAATTTTAATAACAAAATCGGGTGAAAATGAAATTTTCAATTTGTTTCCATATATAGAATTTATTTCATATGTATTTAATTTATTTCAACTTGCATTATCGAACCGATATTCACTCTTCTTCAGGAACAGTTGTACAAACACCTGGGTGGTACTCGTCAAAAAATTAGTATAATAGAGGAAAGGCACCAAATTTGAGATAGGCACCTAATTTGAGATAGTGTTCTAATTTACTTTGTATACCATGTCATCGAGCGGTAATACATACCAGAAATCGATAAAGAAGGACACTTTAGTTATGGGGTTGTGTACTTGGTTTAAATTTGCACGTGCGTTAGTCTGTGAAACAGCAATATCTGAAAATTCGTGTTAAAAATATTTTTATAGGTGTGAAATAATTGATAAATTAACCAAAGGTAAATATATTAGAATTAGTTATTATTATGAATTTGATAAATGAGTAACGTCTTGTGAAGTTGCTTGTATACAAACATAACAAATATATAGATTAATATTACAAATCTAATTTCAAGATTATAAACAGCTGCCTATAACTGAATATACATCATTATTTTATTTAAATATACTATTAATTGAATTATTAGAAGATAACATCCATAGTGACTTCAATCATGCCGAAACGACAAATGGCTAAACACAAATATGACATTCCGCTATTCCCCAAACCGATTGAGAAGAATACTACAACATTGGAATTTGAAATTAGAACTTTAGTTCTATTGAATGATAATCCTGCCAAAACAGCAGACAAATTAACACCAGTAATTATTAAAATTCTTGCAAATTTTGACATTCATATGACTGACATTCAACAGGAACTGTTGAGAAATATATTAGAAAATATAGGACTAAAAAGGAGAACAGACTATTTTGTACATATTACATATGATATTTTCAACAGAATTAAAACCATTACTAGCAGATGATCTTATCACATGGTATCTTAATATTGCATGTAATGTAAAAAGATCGATATATCCAATTAATACAAGTCAACCGCAACAAGATATGAAATTACCATTTTATTGCACGTATAGCTTAAAAAAATAGTTCTTTAGTGCAAAGTTTCTAATTTGAGATACCCATAGATTCATAATTGGGGACTGTCTCAAATTAGGGTCTTTTATCACCGAGTTCTTATTCTGTAATTTTTAAATTGTAGATACCACCAAAACACAAAAATGGAATCCTAAAGATATGATAAAGGCCGTGAATGCTATACGAAGTAAACAGATGGGGTATCCATCATTAATTTTTTCCAGAAAGAATATGAAAGTAGAGTTAATGCTAGGAGCTCCTAATGGAGCAGTTGCAGAATGTCACGTATCAGGTTGGGTACAAGCAGATATTTTTACACGGTGGTTGGAACACTTCATCAGATTTACAAAACCTAGTGCTTCCGATCCAGTGTTACTAGTATTAGACGGACACTATTCGCACACCACGAATATTGACCTCATAGATTTGGCAAGGCGAAATCATGTAGGCATAATATGTCTTCCACCTCATTCAACAAACAAAATGCAGCCGTTGGATGTGTCCTTTATGTCTCCAATGAAAACTTTCTATGCTCAAGAAATAGAGAACTGGCTTCGTGAAAATCAACTAAGCACCGTTTCACCATATACCATACCTAGTATTTTCTGCAAAGCCTATAACAGGGCTTGTACAATAGAAACATCGTGCAATGGATTTAAAAAAACTGGGCTGGTACCTCTCAACAGAAACATATTTAGAGAAGCTGATTTCGGCGTTCACGGAGAAGAAGGTCAAACAGACTAACATGACGCACCACATTTTTCAGAAGGAGAGAAAGAAAATGGCAATGTCAATACGTCAAGGGGCTCCATGAAAAATAATTAGCAAGCACATCAGAGTGCAACTACCTCCGATACAGATGATGGTAAGAAACTTCCTTCAACAACACGAACACCTAGCCCGCCTCCAGAAAATCAATCACAAGGTAAATTAGTTTCTCCGAAAGACATTTGTCCTTTGCCTTCATATAGTAAAAAACCAAATAATAGAGGGGGTAGAACAGGACAAGCGTCAGTCATTACTGTTAGTCCATACAAAAAGATGTTAGAAGAAAGCCATGAAAGAAAACGGAAGAAACCACTAACAAATGGAAATTTAAAAAAACAAAAAAGCTCAAGCAGTCAGAGCCAAGCTTCCACATCGGGAATTACACGACCAAAAAAAATCGAAGACAACTTCCTGGTCCAGTTCCAGTTCAGAAATAAGTGTAGACCTTAAGCTAAATGATTCATCGTCAGACGAAACTGGTGGAAGCGACGCTGAATGTTTATTTTGTATGGGTCGAATTTCCGAAGATAGGCATGGTGAAAAGTAGGAAAAATGCAGTCAGTGTGGTAGATGGGCACACGAAGAATGTGGTGAGATCACCACACTGCCTGTGAAGAAAAAACATTTTTTGAGTAGGGTCTCAAATTATGATATCTATTTCAAATTTAGAACACTAACTATTTCAAATTAGGAAACCATTTTTATTAGCAACAATTACGGCAATGATTTTTGAGTCTACGTATTTTTTGTTAAGAATTATTTTTTTCATTATTTTATCTTTCAAGTGTTTTGTAAGAAGCTTGAACTAAAATTCAAACTAGATATATCGTCGGGTTACTGCCAAAACAAGCTAACTCCACCTTTACTCAATTCGGAGTTAAGTACTCCATTAGATTAAAAAATGTTCGAAAAACATACTGACAAAACCAGACAACTCCAAACAAACTGTTAAGGCAGGCAAAACCAGTGGTCTAAAAACCCAACTCCATTGTTACAATTTTTAGTCTGCTAAAAGGAGAAAAGAACAGTTGGATCTCAAAATAGAAAAATATTTTATCATTTGAAACTTTTTAGTTCTACCAAAACAAGACAAAAGTCAGTTAACTTGATTTTGCTGTAAGAAAATATTTTATAAGTATATTTTTATCATGCGAAACTAAGACATTTCCCTGATATCTGGTTTTCGTTGTACTGTTTTCAGCAAAATACACAATCTTCATCATATTTAGTAAAATAATTGGCACTTAGTTTCTTTTGGCAGTATAAAATTCGGAAACATTATACGTGATTTTGTAGCAGCTGTTCGGATTTGTCTAAAGATTTTGTATAAACATAACCTAAAAATTTGAGTTGTGGTGTGCACTTATTGTCGGAATGTGAAAAAATTGAGATTGTTTAGCCGTTATATTAATTTGAAAATGTCTTCTCGTAGTTCTCGTATGTTGAAAATGGTGTTAGAACCTAAATTAGATAATGGTAAGTGTATATTATTAAATGAGATGTTTACATTCAACATTGTTTTTATTTCGTTTGTTAGAAGACAAAATGTCGGTAAATAACTCATATAATAAGCTCAGTACCTCGAAAGAATGCTCTACTAATATAGAGGAAACAGCATTATCCAATTTAGAGCCCGAACAAGAGCGTGTAGGTAATGAATTGGCAGCAGTCTTAGACGATTCCGATTGCTCGACGAAAGACAAAGATTATGTGCCAGGATCAGACAGTTGTTCAAAAGAAGGTAGATTTTTTATATTATCTAATCTTGACGTTTTGTTTTTCAAAATAATATTATAAAGTAATTTTCAACTCGTTACCTTTATTTTTGTTTCAGATATTGTAGAGAAAAATTGTAGTTTAAATAATATTTTGCCGAAAGATCTGACATCTAGAACACGCTGGAAAAAATGTGATCCGAGTAAATGGAAGAAAAATATTAAAAAACCCCAAAAATTAGAGACTAAGGCTCCTAAGCCCACTGATTGTTCTAACTGTCGCTTCAAATGCACAGATAAGTTAAATCAAGGTGCAAGACATATGATATGTGACAACTATTGGTCAACCGATTTTAATCGGCGAAAGGATTTCATCCTAAGCAGGGTTGAGAGCCATGCACCTGAATGAAGAAAATCAACTCCAGAAACTACTAAGAAGCCGCGACTTGATTCTAAACGCTACTTTCTTGAATATGACAATATTAGGAGCAGAGTCTGCAGGGATTTTCTTATAAACACTCTTTGCAGAAGCAAGGAAGTTGTTCAACATGCCTTTAAATTTAAAGGAGAGGGGGGCTTGTTTGGCAGCAATGATGAAAGAGGTAAAAGGGCACCCTACAATAAATATAGATATATAGATATAGATAAATATAGATATAAAGATATAGAGGTGGTGAAAAATCATATCCAAAGCTTTCCTGTGATGAAATCTCACTATACGCGGAAATGTACGAAGAGGCAATATCTTGATAGCAAGTTAAGTATTGCAAAAATGCATACCTTGTATAAGGAGATTTGCGAGAAAGATAATCTGAAGCCGGTATCTCTCATAACATACAGAAGAATATTCTGCACGAATTACAATCTGTCTTTTTTACCCCCAAAAACGACCAATTTCAGACTTGTACACAATTTGAGACAGCTGATTTAGAAAAAAAGGAACAACTCAAAGAAAATTACGAGAGTCACATCGTGCGGAAAAACCTTTGCTACAGAGCCAAATTGGAAGATAAAGAGAGAGCCCATCGAGAAGTTAACTTCGTCTGCTGCACTTTTGACCTTCAATGCGTACTGCAAATTCCAAGTAGTGATGTTAGTCCAATGTACTACAGCCGCAAAATTTGCACATACAATTTAACAGTGTATGAATTACCCATACCCAATAATGCATATTGCTTCTCACGAACTGAACTAAATGGAAAAGGGGGAAGCCTCGAAATTGGTACGTGTCTCCTGAGGTATGTAGGTAAACTCCCTTCGACTGTAACAGAACTCTCACTTTTCTCTGAGACCTGCACCGGGCAGAACCGTAATTAAAATATTAGTGCCTTGTTGTATTTGGTTCAAAGAAATCCCAACTTATCTGTGATAGAACAGAAATTCCTAGAGAGTGGGCACAGCTAGATTAAGGTAGATAGCATGGCTAGCGCTATCGAAAAGGCACAAGGATATGTTCCAGTTTACACTATGCATGACTGGCTAAATATTTTCCCTATGGCAAGGACGTCTAGGTCAAATAAAAAGCCGTTTAGCGTAGAAAAGCTTAAGTATAAGGACTTCTTCGATTTGGAACAGCTCTCAAAACTAATAATGAGAAATAAAACCAAAAGCACTAAGGGGGGAAAAATCAGCTGGCTGAAAATAAAATGCCTGAAATATTTGAAAGTCAAACCAGGTATTATTTTATACAGATGTGATCATAAATCCGAGTATAAGGAGATAAACGTTTTTGGTAAAGGCCGCCCCATTAAACTCACTGAGATCGACTTAAAAAGTGCATACTCGAAACCTCGACCTATCAGTATTCAGAAGAAGCAGGATTTGCTGAAGCTCTGCAAATCAGGGATCATCCCGAATGAATTTCATCAATATTATAAGTCGTTACCAACGTCTTAGAACATGGAAGATGGTATCCCTGAACCCGATGTTCAGGATAGTGATGTTCAAAGTGATATGGAGGACGAGTAATTTTGTTCTGTCAAAAAAAACAAGTACTATAAAAAAAAATTACTGAAAAAAATTAAAATGTTTTCATGTTTAGGAATTTTTATAAGGATTTTTTTTTGTTTTGTTCCTTACTTTGATTTTTTTCAATCAATAAATCATTTTGAAGCTGTGACGATTTTTCATTTCAATTTAAATTTTCAAACGACGATTTCTCAAAAGTTCAAACTATGGAGTTACCTTGTTTTGGCAGTAACCCGACGATATATTCGTTTACACTAAGAAGTATTTTATTTATAGTTTAGAGAAAAAGTATCTCAAATTTGGTGCCTTTTCTCTATAGTCGTCAAATTTTTCAAACTCATTATTCATTGTCAGGAAATAGAGTGTCATAAGAGTTTGTTGAATGTTATAATGTATAGTGGAGAGAGGGGATGTCGTTTGACCCATAGATAAGGGACACTATTTGGTTCTGACAGGTTGATTTTTAAGAGGTTCAATAAATTTGTTTATAAAGAGTGTGTGTGTGTGTGTGTGTGTGTCGAGCAAACGAAAAATCATATCGGGAGTTACGTCTAATGTTGCTGGACCATCGACAGAGACAGAAGAAGAGGCGGATAACAGAACAAGTTGCGGTTGAAAAGTGCAATTGTTTTCTACAACCAACTCCTCGAAGAAAACAATTTAGTTTCATCGGAATCTGTAGAGACAATATCTGAAGAATCCATGCTACTGGCAGAAGAACTGTACAAATTTACGCTGTAAACATTGTCCGAGAAAAAGTTTGCCTAAATCGATGAATTAATTAGGGCCAAATCGACGAGGACGACGCTTTTGAAGAAGTTGGCAGCGAAAATTCTTGCGATAGTGATGGTTATGAGCCAGAAGAAAAAAGAGCAAGAACGTACGAGTTGATTCCGCTGGATTATAAAGCAAAAATAATTAATATCGCTAAAGTTCATCCGAGTTGATCGCTTCAAAGCTTGTAAAGCAAAGGTTGCCCCCGCCTCAAACGCAAGGGAGATCTGGCGACATGAGAGAAGCACGTCCTAGAAGGTGGAACCGTTGCCGATAAATATGCAGTCATCGATTCATGGACATATGACATATGATCGATTCACAAAAGTTCGAGAGACCCATCAACAAGTGACGGCCCGAAACTTGCAGCAGTGGGCTTTAAGTGCTACAGGACAATTTGAAAATTTCAATGTTAAAGCTTCTGAATCGTGGGCTGACAAATTTAAAAAAAGATATAAGATCCGTTAACGGGAGATCACTAAATTCGTATCAAAGCTTGAATCGATAAATCTTGAAAAGACGCTTGCTTACGCCGAAGATTTTCAAAATCAGACTCGGGTCCTGATACCTAATTTCGATGCCAATTTGATCATCAATACAGACCAAACTGGTATTTAATATTCATAAAATAAAGTGATTTTAATATTCCTAAAATTAATGTAAGTGAAACTTATTATTAACCTCTTTGGTATCGTGTCTTCATGGTACTTTTATTATATTTGTTTCAGACTGCCAATACCAGTCTACTTTCGATCGCACTCTCGCGACCAAGGGATCGAAGGCAGTTTTTATAAAAAGTAAGAGCGTACATAAAACGACTCACTCGTATATTGCACAATATGCAATAACTTTATCAAAGAAATTGCTACCCCTTGTCTACGTGTGCCTTCAAAAGACGACAGGGAAATGCGGTCCCAGAGTACAAAAAACGGTGGATGAGTGCCTCCAACAATATCAAAATGTCGCTGTAACATCATCAAGGTCCGGAAAATTATCAACGAAACTGTACAGGGATCAAAGTCTTAAGCCTAGTGTCCACTTGAGAGTAATACTCTTGGAAGTCGCTATTGAGAGACATTTTTGCAAGTCGACACACCACCGAGAGTGCTATCGGATAGTAATATCGCGAGTAGGCGATAACGACAGTTCTCTCTAGTGGATATGAAAAATGTTAGCTATCTGACAGTATCTTTTACTAATCGACCATGTTTTGAAAAGCTAAGAGTTCTCTCAAATAATTGCACATGCGCTGGCGCGTTTGCCGGGAACCCATTTTTAAACAATTGAAACAACACTTTGCATATAGGTACATAGATAGTTTCATGTCCAATTTTCAAATTATTTGTGATGTTGGTAATGGGTATTCAGACAAATCAATGTTTCTGTTTAGGTCTTTATATTTTTAGCGAAATGTTGGCATAACTTTGCATCTTTATATCTTTTTTAGCAATATGTGTGCCAATTTGTTCTATTAAAAACTCCACTGGCACAGCGAACATTCTTATAAAATTCCAGAATTGCTGTCTAAGAGGAGTTCATTTACGAGTGTAGTTCCTGCACCCATTTTATCTCGGCGATCCAACCAAGATCTCACCCAACAATCTCTCTTTTTTTTCAATCGCTTTTTTTAAATTTCATGGATTACAATGAAAGCAGCAAACTTTCAATCATTCATGTTTTCGTGAGGGTGACATTATCTATTGTCAATTGTTTTAAGTGAAACTGTCATGCAATTCGCAGTTTATAGGATAGTTGATTATCACAAATTGTAGTGGACAAGAGTCTGGAAGTACTGTCTGAGAGTTAGCTGCCAGGCAACTTTCTGGAGAGTAACTCGCGCAAAAAATGCTCTCAAGTGGACAAGTGGATTATGATAGTGCTCTCGATAGTAACTTTCGGAACTTTCTCTCAGGTGGACACTAGGCTTTAGAGCCCTACGTGGAAAGCAGGAAGTTTTTATTACTTATTGATAGTTGGGGAGGACAGACCAATCCCGTTTTGCACGACGAAATATTTCACGATAAGGAGCGGCTGCCAACGTGCACGGTAAAGGTCATTCCTCCAAAATGTACACCTATGGTTCAGCCGTGCAATGTTTATTTTTACCGTCAGGTGAAAATTTTTATTGAGCGTCTGCAAAATTGCGCATATCTCATCGAAAAAGATCGCGAAATTAATTCTAGAGAAGATTGTATCAAAGTTCATTATATCGTACAGCACTAGCTATCCGCTCCAATTTTTGAAAAAATGATTCGTTACGCGTGGTACGCTTCGAAATTAGGTAGTAATCGCTGTTGTTCCTGAAGAACAGTGAATATCGGCTCGATAATGTAAGTTGAAATAAATTAAATACATATGAAATAAATTCTATATAGGGTAATTCGAGGATAGATGGCTCAGAAGGTGAGATGACGCAATGGTTTTACAGCGAAACCGCTAGTGCCCCAGACCAGTAGAGACGTCCTGATAGTCTTTAGTTCATATTAAACAAGCTGCCATATCGTCTGTGTCTTCAAGTTACAAGCTTATTTAAAAATTATTTATTTTATGATCCGGTTGGGCCAAAAATATTATTCCGAATTTTTCCTTGGTGCTGGTGAACTTTGAATTTAGCAATAATTTTAGTCACGTTATCATCTTAGGTAAGTGAAAACCTTTCAAAATATTTTCCATTTTAATGATATGGTCGTAAAGTAG
>JAZBGW010002682.1:0-10883 GCA_037464815.1 Mylabris variabilis | reverse complement strand
CGAGTTAAAGCTAGTTGAAAAGGAAGTATTGCAAAAAAATTCCCGATAAAGCTCGTTCCTATTGTAAATACTGAAAAAATCACATATGCTCATTAGTCTCTAATTTATGTGAGGCAAAAGTTTATAAAGATCCTGAAGGGACTTTCAAGCTTTAGTCCAAATTTTATTTTATCTTAGAAGTTGACTTCAATTTCTTCCATTTGCACAAATTTAGAAGGACACATACACAGCGTGATTATAGCTTTATAAACTACAAATTCGAATTGTTGAAGTCTCGATGCTCAATAGATTACCATTAATTGTGTTTCTAAATAAATTTCAGCTCAATATCGGAAGCCAAACGCTTTTTGCCCAAGCAATACCGAGTGCTTACCCTTATCACAGTGTCCGTATCTAAACAATGTTTTAAATAATGAATGCGTCAGTACAGACAGGTTATTAACAAACTACGTTACAAATAAACAATCAGTCTAAACGTGAATTGTTTCTTGTAGAATTGGTAGTTTAGGTTGTGGTTATACAGGTTCTGGTCTAGTTTGTTGTCCTTTAATTAGTGATCCGTTGAATAATATTAATTCTGGTAAAATGGTCGATGGACAGCATTGTGGTTTATCACAAGTTCAAGGTGAAAATTATGAAGGTCTCGGTGCTTATCCATGGATAGCACGAATCGGATTTCGAAGTATATTTATTTATCAATATCCCTATTATCTATTATATTTGTTTTGATTTATTTTAGATACTTTAAATGGGGATGTAAAGTACCCTTGTGGTGGTTCAATTATCAATAAACGTGTAATTCTAACCGCCGCTCATTGCGCTCTAGCCCGAGCTGATAATTATAAATTGTATGTATTTAAACACACACAAACTGATTAACGGCGTGTATTCAAAATTATTTAATTAAATAATTAATTAGATTTTCAGTACGTGTCGGCGAATGGAATTCGCGCACTGATATCGATTGTAATGCTGAATTTTGTGGTCGTCCTGTACAGGATATCGGCTTAAGTCACGTTATTGTCCATCCTGACTATAACAAACAAACGTTTCGTAATAATATCGCGCTAATTGTACTACGTAAACCAATTAATTACACAGGTGAGGTTTCATTATATTAAAACCTATGGGAATTTTTGTGTTACACTTAATGCTTGATTTAGTAACTGCACAACCGATTTGCCTGCCGGAATCATGGTCTGTCACCAATATCAATGCTTATCTAATAGGTTGGGGAAGAAACGCCCGACAATCAGGTAAAAAATATCCAAATTTTTATTAAGTTGTACAATTTTTTTTTATTGTTGTTGATTAGAGCCATCACCTTATCAGCAAGTCCTTCGATTACCGATCATCGATCTACAAACGTGTATTAATGTTTACGGTAGAGTTTTACCGATAACTGATGATCAAATCTGTGCGGGCGGTGAAGCTGGTAATGATGCTTGTAGCGGTTTCGGTGGATCACCGTTAATTGTACGTCATGGTGATACCCATTATCAAGTTGGTATCTTATCATTTGGTTCAGATCAATGTGGGGCAGCTGGTGTGCCCAGTGTTTATACAAATATTAAAAAATATATCACCTGGATACGCGAAAATATCCCGAAAGTTTATAGTAATTAAGATTAAAACAATTATCGATTGAACCATATCTTTTTATTATTATCATTGTTATTACTTGTTTAATTTTTCGTATAATAATCTAAGAAAATTTCAATAATTACAAGCTACTCTATAATCTATAATATTTTAAGTGATAACAGATAATCGTTATTATAATCGATTATAGTAGAATTTTAATAATTACGATCGTCTGTTAACAATTGTTAACCAACATTTATATGGTGAAATGCAGGGAAATCTCATAATTATTTCTATATTGTTTATTTACAATAAAAGTTAATTGTAAATTGCATGTGGTGAAACGTATCACATGATCGACGACATTAAGGCTATTTATTTAAAATCTTATCAATGTCTTATCACTAACAATAAGTTCAAATATTTCTATTACTAATCCGCTAATTATTAGAAGATTCGGTATCTAATAACGATAAAATCATCAATAATCTATAAGCTAAAAGGATAACAGTAAAATTGATAATAGTGTAACAGACACATTTTTATTTTAGAATCACAATTTTTATTAACGACAGTATTTTTGAGCATTTAGATTCTTTTAATTATCATTTTATTATTAGCAACAATTTAATAACAATATCTTTGTTACAACAATTTAGTTTTGGGGTCATTGTTTATAAGTAAAAGATTGGCCTTTCTAGGAAATCTAAATAGTTATCTTAGCTTATGAAAAATATCGTATAGATTGAAAATTATTGCTAAATCGCTTTATATTTAACACGAAACGATTACACACGGTGCATTTTAAGAAAATTCATTGTCTGTCTTGTAGAATATAAGAGTTAAGATTGGAAAAATAGAGAACAGTCATTGGACCCATGTCTGTACAAATTAATTTTTACTAATTATTAATTGGTTAATTAATTAATTGTTTGTATTATCTAAGTATACGTATATTATTTCCATAAATTCAAGCCAATCGTCTAAATAATTGGAATAAATTCATTATCGACGATGATTCTCCTTTTATTGGATGTTGTAAAACTAATTGGTTGTAATAATTGTCGCCAATGAACAGTTAATTAACTTCAACAAAAGAGTTTTTCCCCTATTGTTTGGTGAGATCATCATAAAAAGTTGAAAGAAATTTCTGTATTGTTGACTATCTAGAAATATCGACAATTGATTGCCAGTTTATTCAGCATTGGAAACTTTGTAAATAATGGAAAATTGAAAATCAACGTTCTATAACTGCAAACTCTAGAAAATACCATCTATCAATTTTTATTGGTTTCGTCGTTGGAAACAGGGAGCCGATAACGATAAAGACTGTTGACAAAAATCATTACGATCAATTTTTGATAGATGAAACCTCCAGAACGGAAATGATATGAGTTATTGATAATAATATTTGAGAAACTTTTTCAACGCTGATGGAGAATTTGAATTTTGAAACGAATTTGATGGCATTTATCGTGGAGAAAGAGACTCTACAATCTCCTCCACAATCTTCAAGATAGAAATTCTCAATTATTAAAGGTCTATTTGAAGAAGCAATCAGAGATTCGGTATTCGGATAGGAGAACAAAATGTTCGTTGAATTTATTCCAAATTTAGGACACAAACCGAAATGAAATATTTGAACACTATCAATATTACTCGCTTAATATCCTAACTATAGATAATTATTTAAGACTCGTTTTATTAAAATTAACAAACACATATTCATTGTAATTATCTACCGCAATCTTCATCTCAAATTTATGCAATTACAACAGTTTCACATTGAACTAGTAATTGGGATAGAGATGGAGATTATGTAAGAAACTTTATGAGTTTTCTTGTTGTTGTTTAAAACCTTTGGTCATCAATTTAAAACTATTCGATTATATTGACTACGATTTTTTTAAAATTTTAACGAAAATCCTTTTAGATATGTCTTCATTAATTCTCCATTCAATTTTGCTGTGTAATTATAATACTGATTGTTATCGATTACGATTATCATCTCTTTGTTTCGAAAAACAGATACACATCAAAATTCGGCACTTTCATCACAAACATCCTTGCAATTGTTCAATGCTTCGAATATTGAAGGTTTCCCTTTGTTTTATATACAACGGTTGTACAAATTAAGGAAAAATTATTGAAAAAAATCGTTAAAAGTATACTACTCAACGTCATTCCTTAAACCCGACTTAAGTTCCGGTGGTACCTGTTTCTTGAAGCAATCCTCAAAGAATTGACTCATACTGCGATAGAGATGCTTCTTAACGCCGCCTAAATTGTGGCTTTCATCCGGATATATCTGAATTGAAACAATATATCAATATTTCTAATTGTTTTAAATAAACATAAAATTTACTTGCTGTCGGAATAAAGTTCCAGCTTCTGAGAGTGCTTTAACTAGTGTCATTGATTGTTGCAAATGGACATTATCATCGGCTGTACCGTGTACTAAATAGAACATTTTATCTTTAAGCAGATGCGCTTTTTTGCTAACATCAGCTTCATCATAACCTTTATAATTATCGGTAACATTTGGTAGACCCATATAACGTTCCGTGTAGGCTGAATCTATAATTGAGTGTCTTCATTAATGAAATTAATGGGGGGAATCTAATTGATTTACCGTAAAGTCGCCAATTGGTTACAGGTGCCACGGCTATGGCACAATGGAAAACGCTCTTTGGACTTGCTAGAGCTAGGGCAGCTACAAATCCACCATAACTCCATCCCCATACAGCTACACGGCGTTTATCAATAAAATGTAATGTGTCTATTAAGTATCTAGAAACAAAAAAAATACACCCTCCATTTAATATAATAATATTGTTGATTTTCCATTATATTTTACTCGGTAACTTCCAATTGATCAGCAACTTCAACGGACCCCAATTTATAATAAACTTTGTGTAATAATTGATGACCTTGACCTCCCGATCCTCTGCCGTCAATTTGGGCAATAATGAAATCTTTACAGCCAGTCAAATAAGTATTCCAATCGATTCGCCAACGTTCTGTCACTAATTGACTACCAGGACCACCGTACACTTGTACAACTAATGGATATCGAGTGATTTCGTCCTCGCGTAAACCAGGTGGTAGATGTAAGCGCACATGTGCGTGATAACCACCGGATATTTGTACAGGAAATGTACGTATCTGTGGCATTGCCATTTTTGATATTACCTCTCTCAGGTGTGTATTATTTTGCATATGAATTAATAATTTTGGTTTCGGCATTGTTGTTTTATATAGCAAACTAGTTGGTATACCTGGACCTAAACATTCCAATATGAAATACGATGATTTCGGACTGAATATTGCGTTATGATAAAGACATGATAGTTCTTCAACAGATGCCGATGGTCTCTGTTTCTTCTTCTTCCGGCGTATTGGCGGTGGTGTTGTTACTAGAATATCCTGTTCTTCTGTATCTTCATCTCTATAGCGTGTTTTTAACAAATAGATATCTTCATCGATCGAATAGTATGTTGGTGATGTTTCTTCAACACAAGTTAAACAAACTGGTGGTGTTAGTGTGGCGCCGGTTCGTGGCGGTACTGATGTTACACGATATAAATGCTGTTGACCTGGCTTGTTTTCCGGTATTCCTAAAAAATAACTAAAAAACAGCATAGTTTCTATTGTTGAATTTATTCAAATTTAACTTACATAACATCATTGGAGTGGTCCCATGTTAGAATTCGTGTCACCTCGTATTTACCATGGGTCAATGGTATGATGCGACGTTTCGGTATATTGACAGATACAGCATGTCGGAAATAACCAGCAGGACCATCACGTACCGGCGCTATTGTTATATATTTGCTACTATCAGTACCGAAAACTGGACTATCGCCCATATCAACCCAACCATGGCCGTCGCTGCTTATCCTTTGGGTCTATAGAAAAAAAATTATATAAAAAAATGTCGTGTATTTTATATATAATTTATTACCTCTCTACAGTCCCACTTTGGGGTCGTACAGATTGTTATCAATGATAAATTCTGCGGTCGATTCAACCATACCACGGAAATTTCGGTTAAACTAATCCACGATACGGCTGTGAAATAATAATCACTACAACAATAACAATAATATAGAGGGTTAATAATAATAAGGAACACTCGAAATTACGTATTGGCGAATGCTAATGGTGGTATAACAGTCTTCTTTTTTATATTGGATGTATCAGCCAAATCAGCTATTGTTAATGTAACTTGTGGATTTCTTGTGCCAGGTTTTGGATATCTCAACGAACGTATATCGGGATATAAACGGCCTTCATTAATTGTACCATACCATGGGAAACGCAATTCCTCTACTAAACTATCATTAAATGTGGCGAAAGCTAATAAAAGTCCATCACTTGACATCCAAAGTGCCGAATTTGTCCCCAGAATCTCTTCTACAAAAATACGGCACGACAACAAGCAAGACAATAAAAAACAAAGAACATTGTTTAAGGGCATGTCGGACTTATATATCGATTCGTCGTGCGAAAATAGACAACTTTCAAACATGGATTATTCGCTTGTTTTTTAAGATATTGGCAAAAATTGACTTACTTTAGATTCAAGTTGCAAGTTTTAAAGCTTCTGTTTTGAAAAAATACGATAAGATTTTGAATAACAGTGAAAACTCTTGCTTTTCGTACATTTTTCTTCATAACTGGGTAAGACTAAGCCAATATTATTGATTTTTAATATGTATCAGGTCCATTTAGATAGCAAATTTATAAATCTTTAAGGATTTTTCCGATATATTTGTTAGAGGCGCCTGTATAATTTTCAAAATAGAAAATCATACTCTCGAATTTAGTAAGGTGATGTGAAAGGCGAGGACATGAAGCTCGCTTGAAATCCAGTTATGAAAATTAAGTGAGTTTCACGGAAAATTTGAACCTCTTTTTCACGTTTTATTTACAAGTATTAAAATTAGTTAATTTACCTCTTGATTGCTATGAAAATATCGGAAATTTTATCTATTTTCACAATCATATCATTCTAATAGAAACTATTTTGAAAATCTGCCGGGAAATTCGATTTTCAATAGACGCTGTTTGTGTTGTTATTGTTATTGTGATTTAGTGTGCCCTGTACCACATAGACCTGGTACAAACCAGATAGATCTAATAATTAACAACACAAACAGCCTCTATTGAAAATAGAATTTCCAGACAGATTTTCAAAATATTTTCCATTATAATGATACGGTCGTGAAGTAGATAAAATGCCCGACATTTTCATATCAATCAAAAACCAAATTAATTAATTTTAATACTTGTAAATAATAAGTGAAAAAGACGTTCAAATTTTCCGTGAAATTCACTTAATTTTCTAAATTAGATTTTAAGCGAGTTTCATGTCGACTCCTTTCACATCACTTTTCTAAATACGAGAGCATGATTTTCTACTTTGAAAATTAAGCATGACATCACTGTTGGAAATGTTTTTAAATTTTCTTCAGTTACCTAAAAATTAACAAACATATCGGAAAAATTCTTAAAGATTTGGAAAGCTCTAAGTTTAAAATGTACTAAAAATATATTTTTCCAAAACAGAAAGCTTCAGAACATGCAGCTTGAAATTATCTATCCAACACAAGTCACTTTTTGACAATATCTTGAAAAACAAGCGAGTAATTGATGTTTGAAAATTGACTATTTTCGCAAGCTAAATCGACATACAGTAGAGGCGGCAGTAATAGAAACATAAGAAAAGTATCAGTGCCGCCCATCTATACTACTTAGATATTAATTAGAAAGAGATGGAGGTCCAAAAATCGGAAACGATGACGGTTATTACCACCCACCCTTAGTCCTATGACCAAATAAAGCAATTTCTTTTATGCGAAAGAATACGCCTACATCGACCTTTAAGCTTTCTAGTTTAAAAGGCACATTGAATTTAACTTATTCCATATTAGTTTTAGTTAATTAAATAAAAAAATGTTAAATCTGTTTTGCAAGAAAAAGTTATTAAAAACTTGCTCAAATTAGTCTTATAATTACGAATTAATCGGGACAAAGATTTTTGCCTAAAACTAAATATCTTGAGGATAGTTTCTTTTTTGTCTGATGCATTTTTAGGGGGATGTTTCATGAAATAAAGAGAATACCGTGCGACAAAGATAGCAAATCCTCAACATCTGGTTATTGTTGTCTTTTGAACTAGAAAATTTGAAGGTCGTCGTAGACAGATTCTTTCGTACAAAAGAAATAGTTTTGTTTGGTCATACGACTAAGGGTGGGTGGTCATAACCGCTATCGTTTCCGATCTTTAGACCTTTATCTCGTTCTAACTAATATGCAAGTAGTATAGACGGGCGGAACCCATGTGTTTCCTGTGTTTCTATTACAGTCGCCTCTAGTGTATAAGTCCGGAATCCCCTTAAATCTTACCTTCATATAGCCAATCGGGTACACCATGACTAACAACGCCAGGTATTGCGGTATTTGTTATCCTATAGCCGGTGTGCGACGTTGGACTTTTACGATAATAAATATCATAATCCTGCACCATAATTAAACCGTGACCTTTTGGCGCCCATTCGGCAAGCAATAAATACGGATGCTCCTCCGTTTCAGGCATGGGTCGTAACGGGAAATCATTGCTGTGATTTTAAACAACCTCTATAATATTCCGAAATTAATTAACAGCAATAATTAACTTACCCCGTTTGTATATCATAGATTGTATATTGTGCTAAATAAGAATGTCGGAACAATTTCTGTACATTTTGAGCCAACAGAATATAGCGTTGATCTGGTGATAATTGGAATTTCGCTGGATTCAAACGCAACTAGAAAACCAACAACAACAAGTTAAATTGGAATAAGGGGAATATGTGAAGTTATTTGTGTTATAGATAGATAGATAGGAGGCTGTTTATATCACGGTTAAAAATGAGATTAAATTTAAACTGTCGATAACAGGTCTTGGCGATCACTGGAACATTTCACAAATCCCAACCATCAATTTTTAACAACAGAAATCGATCGTCGTAATAGACGCGATATACACAAGTTCACTATAGAAAAACGTATCGCGTTCGCGATTATTCACATTGTCGGATCCTTGAATTGAATACACATTAATTTGAACGAAATATATGACATTTTTACAAAATGCTCTACCTTTATCAACTTTTACATTGAAATAGTTCTATAATTATAGTCTCAAGTATCAAATTGAAATTTGTTCTAGCAGTCCATAACAAGGCAACTTGAGTGGAAGTAATATGTTAACAAACATGTTGATTTTGATGGTTCTCGACAATATAGCCTTCTTGTCGAGAACAATTGAATTACGAACATGTAACTTTGGAGGTTTCCCATTCTAAACGTATAAACACAACACGAACAAAAGAAGCCAACATTAAGAATGTGATATCGTAAATAACCGGGTGTAATTATAAAGAGTATACGTATACATAAAAGTTCTCAATAAAGTTATATCAGTAACAATACTGGTTCTATTTTTGTTTCGTATTGTTTCATTCAGGAACTCACGTTATAGAAGAACAAATTTCTCAGGGTTGTTTCATCATTTTTATCAAGGTAGGCATTTATTCAATCCTTTATTCAATCATTGTGAACTTTTCCTAGGTTGAAACTGCTGACTAATGAGATACAATTGCGATTCTTATTATTCTCGAATCGGGTTTTCTGAAGCATAGTTAACATTAATCGACTTCGTTATCATTAATTTTGTTTCAATTAAAAACAGTTTATCGAAAATGAACTTTCTCCTTCATTGCCATCGTATTCCGCAACCCTTAATAGACAGTCGTTATCTACAGTGATAGTCATTTATATAGGATGTCAATTTTAAATATGGCCGATACTATGAAACTTCTATTAGTTTAAGGGGTCCCTGAAGACCCTTTTAGCACAATTAGAACCTGGTAGCTCATTTGTAAATTGGTCAAAAACGTACGTTTCTGAAGACTTTCAAAAAATTGCTACACACTTAAAATGACTTAAAGTGACTCGAGGATCCTCGCAGCATTATTGTTTTTTTCAATATATTCTACAGGGTGTCCCGTAAGTCGCGCATTGCCTCCTAAGCGGCAGACAGGGGATGAAATTCTAAGACGAAAAGTCCTATATCATTTTGTTATCTGACACACAGTTAATTACTGTGCGTCAGATAACAAAATGATATAGGACTTTTCGTCTCAGAATTTCATCACCTATCTGCTCCTTAGGATGAAATGCGCCACTTACGCGACACTCTGTATAACAAGTGGAAATGTCTTGCATTTTTCATAAAATGCAAAACGAAAAAAGTTAATGCTGAGAAGGTGTTCGAGTCATTTTTAGTCGTTTTACGTGTTTAGCTCGTTTTTGAACACTGTAATCTTTTCCAAAACGAACTTTTTTTGTTCAATTTACAAATGAGCTGGAAGGTTCTAATTTTGCTAAAATAGTCCCCAGGGACTCCCTACATATCCTTAAAATATTTTTCGAATCGCTTGTCAACTAATAGGAGTTTCATAGTATCGATCAAACTTAGAATCGACATCTTGTATAATTAAGGAAGATTACTGTCCTAGCGCTTGTGCCATTCGGCTCGTATTCTGTAACTTTTTAAGGAGGGCCTTTATCAATAGCAGCTTATCAATTTTACGGATAATAACAGTCACATACCTATGAGAGCAACTCTTACATAATGTAGTTAATCAAAATATTGGAATGAAACTAGTTTACTCTGAATCAACTTAACTCACTTTGATGTGGTTACAGAATACGAGCCAGAACATACCTAATATAAAAAATTGTGAAATTTATTCGAGTTCGTAATGTTCAAATATTTGATTCCACATTTTGAGGAATAATTATTTTATTACAATAATGCCTGAGAGGAATCAAATATCAACAAATTTTTATACAGTCGTGGAGGTAATTTATTATTTCTACTCGTTTTTATAAGATAAGTATCACTTCTAGTTCTGTAAGTGGAAACTTGGATAATTCATTAGTTTTCTTGTTATCTAAGAATTCTAATCCAAAACAAGCACATTCAACGTTTTTGTTATCCATCGAATGTGAAACTGGATGTTTCGAATAATAAATAATTCGAAAGCGATTTATCTTGGAAGATTCAACTTTTTTGCGACACGAAATTGTACAATATTCAGAATAAAATAAAAAATTTGTATCGATTTTTGCCTATTCATCTATTCTTGATAAAACGTTTAAGGTGTTAGCTGTATCAAATTTCAACGATTTCACTTGATATCCTGCCCGAGGCCGCGCTCTTTTCGCATACTCCTTTCCCTTCTCTT
>JAZBGW010002680.1:0-10896 GCA_037464815.1 Mylabris variabilis | reverse complement strand
TTTTCAAATAATTCACAATAATTCATTTTAATTAATTAAAACCTGTTGAATCGACAATAAATTAAGTGTTAATTAATGAATTAAGCGCAAAATAATTTGAATTAATCATTATAGGTTACAATCTTCTCTACTATCCTTGTAATGGTTTAATTTTTTTTAATTGTATTTTAGGTATAATTTATTTGAATTAATTTAAGTAATTTCTCAGTAATCTATAACAATATGAGGAAAACCGGTATGTATACACAAAGTTTAATTGATAATTTCTGTTAATAATTAGGGATATTTGTTGTAGGTGAGGGTGTTAATCAGAATTTAAAATATCTAAGTTTGATCGTATTGACCGTACAAAATGCTTTATTGGGGCTCAGTATGCGCTATGCTAGAACCAGAGAAGGTGACATGTTTCTATCATCAACAGGTATATTTAAACAAACCCATTATCTATAAGAATTAGAAAGTAAATATTTCATTGATGATGTAATTCGAAGATTGTACTACAAGGTTGATGCTGAAACTGTTTATTATTTTTTTATAGCTGTTCTAATGGCAGAATTGGTGAAACTCATCAGTAGTCTTGCTATAGTCTATGTAGAATCGGGTGGTGTTTCGCAATTGATTGAAACTATCCACAATCAAATTATACGCCAGCCGATGGATACGTTGAAAGTTTGCGTCCCTTCAATGGTCTATGTCTTACAAAATAATCTACTTTATGTATCTGCGTCACATTTAGACGCTGCCACATATCAGGTCTTTATCATGTTTATTTATACGATAATATAAGATTATTATTGTTTGATTTGTGAAAATAGGTGACTTATCAATTGAAAATCTTAACAACAGCAATTTTCTCTGTATTGATACTAAAAAAACAACTATTGAAAACACAATGGTTATCATTGATATTATTGATAAGCGGTGTTGTATTGGTACAACTATCACAATCTGGTGATACATCAAAAGTCCATAAAACCGGCACGATTGAACAGAATCGTTTTATTGGTTTCTTAGCAGCATTAACTGCTTGTGTTCTATCAGGTTTTGCTGGTGTATTCTTTGAGAAAATGTTGAAAGGCAGTGATGTTACAATATGGATGCGTAATGTACAATTGAGTTTATGCTCAATACCGTTCGGTCTAATTTCATGTTTCCTATATGATGGTGATATAATCAAAAAACAAGGCTTCTTTTATGGTTATAATAAATTTGTTGAATATTTGATATTGTTACAAGCATGTGGTGGTTTAATTGTTGCTGTTGTTGTTAAATATGCTGATAATATATTGAAAGGTTTCGCTACATCTTTAGCTATTGTTATATCATGTATTGCATCGATTTATCTATTTGATTTCCATTTAACAATACAATTTACAATTGGTGCTTTATTTGTTATATTATCGATTTTTCTATATGGACATCAACCGAAGAAACAAGTTCCGATTTCATCGCACAAAGTCTAAACAAGATCAATGTTAGAATATATCAGAATAGGTGCCTAAATTGAATCTCATTATTCGTATTTTTATAAGTTGTGATTATTTTTTTAAATATATATTATAATTTTATGTACTTAATTTAAATATTTGATTATTTTATAAATTTCTACAGGGAGATTCAAGAAAATAGGCCATTAAAAGTATAAGAAGTTAGTGAAATTTGAAATAGCTGTCATGTTCCCGAAACTTTCTCTAGAAATTATTTCCATTGTTCTAACTACCCCTATTATATGGGGTAGTGCACTCTACTCTCTTATTTTAAATGGAATGTTATCTGTTTTATTATATTTTTGAATTCTTTGATGAAATTGAAGAGGACTTTGATAACATGATTCATGGTTTAGAACTAATTGTAAGAGCTTTTAGTGCAATTTTAAAATTTGCAGTGTTTGAAAAATTCATATTTTTGCAGCTATAATATTTGAAATGTTGAAACTTGGAATTTAAGTAGTGAGAATGATGTACTTTGAAACAGAATTCAATTATCTTTCAGCGTTTGGCGGAAATAATTTTTTTTCAGGCAATTGTCAAACCGGAATGTATTGCTTAATATAATGGAACATCATATTTTTCTTTATATGGTTGGATAGAGAAAAAAATCTGTATCAAACTGTATTAACATTCCCTATACTTAACTTTGATAATTTTTCAGTTATTTAAAATTTTCAATTTCATTTAATTTTCCCGCCTGAAAGAAAATGTGAAACATAGAAGGCTTAGGTAAACAATTTTCAATTCAATTGTCACAATTAACGTGAAAATAATTAATTTTAGACTATTCCAATGTGGAAAAATGGAAGAAATTGATAATTAATTGAATCAATATTTATTGCATTTGCCATTTATGCATGTAGAATGTCCTCAAATTCTAAAAAAACATGTAGAATATTCAAATATAACGTCATTTTGTCATTTTGCTAAGCCTTCTATGCATTTCATTATGTTGAATCAGTTTGGCATAGGCGACTAGACGTATTACATTTTCTTTCAAATGAGATAATTGGACGAAATTGAATATTTTAAAAAACTGATAATGATAAATTATCAAAGATATGTATCGGGAATGTTAACACAATTATCTTCTCTACCTAATCGTGCAAAGAAAAATATGGTGTTCCATTTAAAATAAGGAAGATATTATAGTTTGAAAATTGCCTGAAAAACAATTATTTCAGCTAAACACTGAAAGATAATTAAATTTTGAATAAACTAATATAAAGTACATTATTTTGAATACTTAAATTCCAAGTTTCAACGTTTCAGATATTATAGCTCCAAAAATACCGCCTGTCCCACTTAACTAAGGACAGTCTATATCTCCCCTCATTTAATAAAGAATAGAAAAAAGGGTTCAAAGTTATTGTAGTGTGGCATCCAAGGAGTATTAGGGTGGTCAACTGATTGTAGAGGGTAAGTAATGTAATACCCGACATACGAACTTCTGACCCCAACCTCTTATTATAATTGTTTTGAGTTGGTGTTACTTTAATTGACGATTTTCGTGAAATAGGGGTTAAAAGCAGATTGTTTTTTTCATGAAAATTACGAAATAAATTAAAAAAAACACGAGTTCATTCCCCTCGGTGTTGTACTTTCATATGTTGTTTACAAATGAAATAGAACTTGACCTTGTAATGTCTACGTCAACAATAAGTATACCGTGTTGGCGAGTTGAGTGAAGACATAACTATCTGGAACTATCAAATAATCCAGAAATTATGCATATTGTTCATTACATTGTCGACGGAATGTAATTCAATCAGTTGTCAAATTATTCAGTATTAGAAAAACAAGTAGATCGTTTGTTTGTAAAGTATTTTGTTATAAAACTAGTTGTAGATATTCAAGAAGACTGGACGCAATTTTAACTAATTTATTTATCTTATTCAACAGTTCAACACTCGGAGATTGAGTGTGAATGTTTAGCATTTTTTTTTTCGTTTCGTATCCCTAGAACATTTACGACTGTTACTCAATACTATAAATTTATTAATCGTTATTTTTGTCCAGTCTCGTCTCGACCCTATCCAGCTCTCTTTAGTTATAATAATCAATATGGTTGTTTTCGTTAAGATTCTGACAATTATTCACATAATTATGGTAAAAAACTACAATACCTATGAATTGTCAATGGAAAAATATCCATCACTCTAACTTATCAAATACAATGCAGATACGGCTATGTCTTCACTCAACTCGCCAACACGGTATACTTATTGCTGACGTGGACATTACAAGGTCAAGTTCTATTTCATTTGTAAACAACAGATACAATTGCAACCCGTCTTTTCATTTCGTAATTAACTTTTTAACTCCCATTTCAGGGAAATCATCAATTAAAATAAAATCAACTTACAAAATTTATTATCAGAGCTTGACTTCAGCCGCTCAGATATCCAGTGTTACATTATTTAGCCGCAACTTCTCAGTTTACTTATTTTCGAAAGATGGAGAAATTAATTCGCACCCTAATACTCCTTGGACGCCACACTACAATAACTTCGAACCCTTTTTCTAATCTTTATTAAATGAGGGGAGATATAGACTGCCCATAGTTAAGTTTGTCAATCAAACATTGCAAATTTTAAAATTGCACTAAAACCTTTAGCGCTAGACCATGAGTCATGTTATCAAAGTCTTCAATTTCATCAAAAAATTCAAAAATGCAATATTCCATTGAAAATAAGAGCGTAGAGTGCATTACCCCATATAAGGAGGGTTGCTAGAACAACGAAAATATTTTCTAGAAAAAGTCTAGGTGACATAACGGTTATATAGCACATTTCATTAGCTTCCATCAATTAGAATTTCAAAGGCCTATCCTCTTGAATCATCCTGTATATTTTCTCCACATTATTGTTATCAATAATAAAACTTATAATTGATTAGGATCTTTGAATCTTTTTATATACCAAATCAAGTTACTTATTGGTTGTTATATAAAATAAATACAACAAAAATGTCGGACAGGCCTCTTGTAGAAAGACTGATAATGGCCCATACTTCCACCGATAAGAAGTTACGAATTTTGAATTATCCAACAGATGAAGCATCGACACGTATATTATCACCATATTTACCAATTACACGTAAACCTGAAGAATTACAGAAAGAAACTGAAGTACCGTATGAATTCCCATTAAAAAAACACAAATTCTTATATCTACCAAATTTGATACTCGATTTATTACCAAAATTACACGAAACTATTGATGTTTTAGAAAGGATAACAAAAGCAACAGATTCAGCATTGTTTCTAGTTGATTATCCAACAAATAATATCTATCAGAGTTGTCAAAATCAAATCGATTGTAAATTGAATAAATGGCCAATATGGGATGCTAGAATTGTTCCAACATATGTAGCTAAACATAAACAAGCCGTTATAGTTGACGATGTTCTAACAGATCCACGATTCCCTGATGGTATCGGTTATTATGGTATGATATTTTTTAATATATAACAATATTATAATAATCACACCCTTAATTATAGACGAGACAATAAAATCGGTACTTTGTGTACCAGTATTGACGCCGGATAATGATTGTTTTGTTGTAATCCAATTGATAAAATTTATCCAAGATCCACCGTTTGATGACGACGATTTAAAAATCACAACAAAAATAACTGAATGGATTGGAATTGCAATTAAACATGGCCAACAAAAATCGCATTTACAACAACAAAACGAATTAAACGAGCATCTTTTGAATCAAATTAAACGCTACTTCATTGAAAATCTATCAAATGAAACAATAATTACTGAAATTATCGTAAAACCGTTTTATTATTACCAATTTCATTGTAATTTAATTTGAAAATTATAGAAATTTGCGAAAAGTGCATTGAAAGCCGAACACGGCCAATTCTTCATTGTCGATCCAGAAACTGAGGAATTGACCTCCTTCCAAGAAGGCATCGATGATAGTGGCATTTTACATAAGAAAACTTTAAAAATACGTCTCGATAACAATCCTGGTATTGTTGGTTTAGTTGTCAAGACTGGCAAATTGATCAATATTAAAAATGCTAATGATGATAAACGATATAATTCTAAAATCGATAGATGTTCCCGATTTCTAACAAAGACAGTATTAAGTATGCCTATGTTAAGTAGTGATAGTGTTTTAGGTGTGATACAAATCTCAAATAAGAATAATCACGGTTATTTTACAAAACGCGATGAGCATTTGTTGCAGATGATCGCGAATTATTCTACATTAATTCTGTATTATATTCAATGCCGTGCAGAAACAAAACAAATGGTATAATTGTGAGATATAGTCGTCGCCAAATAACTTTGATCTCTGATTAAGAAACTTAGATAATAGTAAAAAACCGTAGCTCAAAATTAAGTAAAAATTTCAAAAACTTTGACAAACAGAAATCAAATCTACTCCCGTGTTCCTTTTTACAACTACAGAAAGAGGAACAAGAGAAAGTTTGCATATCTTTATCCTGTGCAACGCATTAACGTGTCGTGTCATCTCACGACAGTACTTTTTATTGGCCTCTTTGTCTAACTGCTTAAATTTATAATGTGAGATTTCTTTTAAATGACAATTATTAGTCCATTC
Organism: Mylabris variabilis; assembly: GCA_037464815.1. NCBI lineage: Eukaryota > Metazoa > Arthropoda > Insecta > Coleoptera > Meloidae > Mylabris > Mylabris variabilis. The sequence continues at coordinate 4,817 of JAZBGW010002680.1, read as the reverse complement.
ATTAGTCTTCGAAGATCAAAGTTATTTGGCGACGACTATAATTTAATTAACGTATTAGAATTTTTTGTTAGTTTCATGTTAAAAACATCTATTTGAAATTGTTGAGAAGACAATGGCAGCCTTGTGTACACGATATCCAATATTTTAATGAGAGTCAAGTAGAACCACCATTGCCAGATTTTAACATGTTTGATTATTACATAACACCGGATTTGTACACAGAAATGCCACAATTAGTATTTTATATGTGTTCAAAACTAATCAGACCTATCTTTATCAATACAGAGAAACTGACCAAATTCATTCTAACAGTCCGGAAATTATACAGGAACGATAATTCATACCATAATTTTGAGCATGCTTTCAACGTTTGCCATTGTATGTACAATATCCTCTACAGGAATTTAGTGAAATTCTCACTACTTGAAGTTAATTCGATCTTAATAATTTAATTTATAAATTAATTGATTATTTTACAGACCGAGGCATTATTAATTGCAGCTTTGTGTCATGATATTGATCATGTCGGTTATACAAATAATTTCTTACGAATAACTAACGATGATTTAGCTCAATTATATCAAGATTCAATGTTGGAGAATCACCATTATCAAATCACACTATTGATATTGAATGATTATGAGATTTTTACTAATTTAATCGGGGATGAGTTTAAATTGTTTATAAAAGAAATTCGAAATAATATAATGGCAACAGATTTAATGGGACATTTTAAAACACGCCATAAATTATTAAAGATAATCACTGGAGACGGTTTCGATTGGGAACAATCATATCACAAACAAAAATTTAAAGCCTTAATGATGAATTGCAGTGATTTATCTGCTGGTTGTAAACCATATTCGATTGCGATACAAATTAATCAGAAACTTTACGGTATAATGTATGGAGACATTATTCGATTCGGCGTGCAAAAATTGCCAATTTTCAAACATCAATATCTTGGTTGTTTTCTAAAATATTGAAAAAAGTAAACGTGCATTAGATAGAGCCTTTCAAAGTGAATGTTTTAAAGCTTTTTACTTTGGAAAAATGTGGTAAAATTCTGAATAGCAGTGAAAACTCTTGGATCATGTTTTTTCGAACATTTTCTTCATAATTGGCTAAAACGTTGCCAATATTATTGATTTTCAGTACGTATCAGATGAATTTGGATAGGAAATTGAAATAACTTTCCAAATCTTTAACAATTTTCACGATAGGCTTGTTAGTTTTCCGGGTAATGAAGAAAATTTAAAACAAATTCCAATATTAATGCCTTGCATCATTTTAAAGATAGAAAATTATATTTTCCTTTTTAGAAAGCTGGTGTAATTGTTCTAAAGCTCGCTAAAAATCCAAATTTTGGAAATTAAATGAATTTTCACGGACAATTCGAACTTCTTCTTCGTCTATTATTTATAACTATTAGGCTTAATTAATTCACTACAAAATTGATGTGAAAATGTCGGAAATTTTATCTATTTCACGACCATGTCATTATAAATGGAAAGTATTTTGAAAATCTCTCGGTAAATCCCCGTCAACTTAGACCGGATTTATGTTTATTGCTATTGTGATTAGTTCACAGTGTACCAGACAAATGTGTTTAAGAAATGTACGAAAAAAACAAGGTCCACGAGTTTTATATGCGATTCAAAATTGTATCACATTTTTCTAAAATAGAAAGCTCTAGAACATGCATCTTGAAATGCTCTATCTAACCCCCACTTACTTTTTCCAATATCTAACTTTTTCAAGCGAGATATCAATGTTTGAAAATTGTCAATTTTCGCACGCCGAATCAACATATTTGTCTTGCTGGCTCTTAAAGATAAAGATTGTTTAAATTGTTGTAGTTTTACTTTTAAATTATTGTAGATGAATTTTTTCGTCAAGGCGATGAAGAGAAAAAAATGGGTAGACATCCGGTATCAATAATGGATAGAGATCAGCAATCTAAAATACCAGAAGACCAAATACAATTTTTAACAACTATAATGATACCTTGTGCTGAGATATTAAAAACTCTCCTACCAAATACTGAAAGAATGTATGATAATGCTGTAAATTTACGTAAAACATGGATGGAAATCTTTGAATCACGCGAAGAGAAAATATGGCAACAGGAGAATTCATTTGTACAAAAACAATAAGATTTGTAAATAAATTTTATTCTCTTATTGAGTAAATATAGTAATAGTATATGTTAAACTGACAATTATCTATACATAAAGCCTAAATAATAAACATAAATCATACTAATAGTAAAGCCATGGAATAAGATCCGATTCAATCAATCAGTGTATATATAAATAAGGCTTCTTGTATTTTTTAAAAAATTAATTTGGACAATTTTTGAACATATACATGTAGATATAATATACAGACGAAAGATTTCCTTTTTTTTTTGAATCGTTCGTGTTCTTTTTGCAATTTTAAACAAAAATAATAAGACACCAAAACAACACAGGAATCGTGAAAGAAAATCTACGGAAAAATATTGTAAACGATTTACGTATTGCGAATTTTACCAGGGACGTAATTCTTATCGATATGGGGCTCTTGTAAAAACATGTGTAAGCAACGTTCGTTTTGTGCCAACGGATGTCCTGCGATTCTATAATCATACAAAATAGTTATAATTACATGTATTTTGTGCGTTATTATTATCAATACAAGGACGTTTTTTTTCTATTTTTTGCTACACATACAGGTTGTTCCATCTAGTTTTGATACTTGAAATTTTCGATTTTTAATAAGGCCTTGATACATAATAATAATACATGAAGAGTAACTTTGTTTTTGCGATTCATTCATGTTTTTTATTGATTAAAAGATCAATTTAGAAGATTTTAACTATAAATTTCATGCCGAAAGACGGCTAAGAATGTTGTTGAGAGTTGAATTTACAAAAAGTCAAATATTTTGCATTCTAAGAACATTTTCTTTACAAAAAAATAATAGTTGGTAAGCATAAAAGTGTTGTTTTTCTCAACATTGTCGTATTTTTTCTTTATGTGCATTATCTCCTGCAAAAGCGTTGTCAAATTGACTGTTTTGGTTACGAAAGTCTCTTATCATCAAATACAGAAAATCATTTTCTTGCTTAAGGGTAACGCTCAAATTTAAGGGTCAGTTTCTAAGAGGAGGCATGCTGTGTCTTATAAAATCTAGACGTGTGTGTGATGATTGTCGGCAATAAGTTCGAATTTCACGAAAAGCAATACACTCGGAACATCTGTATTTACTGTTGAAACCACACCTGCTTTATAATTTAGAAAAATTGGACCACTTTGAACGCTGCTTTTCGGAAAACGGAATAGAAAATTAAACCAGGTTGGCGAGGTATATATCATTCCTTTATCTACCTATCTACTTTAGAATATGTTTTGTCAACTATACCGGGTGTTTCTTCTAAATATGGTCCATTCTTATGAAACTCCTATTAGTTGGCAAGCGATCCAAAAAATATTTCAAGGATTTGTAGGGAAGTTCCTTTGAACCATTTTAGCAAACTTACAACATTGTGGCTCATTTGTCAATCAAAAACCACTCGTTTTAGACAATGCTGCAATTTTAAAAAACAAGTTAAACACACAAAACGACTATAGGTGACTCGAAAACCCCCCAACATTGATTTTTTTCGTTTTTCTCCATTGCATTCTAGAAAAAATACCAAAAATTTCCACCTGTTCCACAATAAAATGGAGGAAAACGAAGAAAAAAATATGTTGAGAGGATCCTCGAGTCATTCTAAGTCACTTTACGCCTTTGACTAGTTGTTGAAAATCGCGATATCTTAAAAAACGAGCGTTTTTTGACTAACTTCTAAATAAGCTAAGAGCTTCTAATTTTGCTAAAATGATCTCCAGATACCCTTCTACAAAGCCTTGAAATATTTTTCGAATCGCTCGCCAACTAATAAGTTTATAAGAATAGACCACCTTTAGAAGAAATACCCTGTATAAAGAGATGTGTTAGTTTCCCCAACAATATTTTTTCACTGTAAAACGTGAATTTTGCGAATTATCGTAAAATTCGGTCGATTTTTCAAATATCGATAGGGTACGTGAGGTGTATAATCGTATTTAAAATCGAATAAGACTAATACGATCTCGATATCTTACGTCGCTTTTGAGATTTTTTAGTTCCAGTTTCTTAGAGAATCACCGTATAGTTTCTTGCGTCGAGCGTCACCTTTAAAAATTGATGATTTAGGGTAACTGTGTATTAAAAACTCGATTAAAAGTGACAAATTCAGCTCTAGAGCAGAAACCCAGAACCACAGGGTTCTGGGTTTCATTATTGATCATTAATAAAAATATTGTCACATGGGTGCTAGGGTTGCCTAAAACTTGAACATTGCCTCAAGAGTGAAAAGGTTGGAAAACGCTGGTTTAGAGGCGTTTAAATCTCGTATTTTCGACGGTACAGAAGCAATTCACAAAAAAAAACACTAACAAATTTGTTAATTAGTCAATTAATTCTAAGCCCAAAATTTATAAATTAGAGAATGTTCTAAAACTTAGGATTGAAGCCGAGAATTTAGCCTAAACATGGATTAAACTTCCTAAATTGCATTTTTACTACGATTTAATACTGAACCTCGTTAAAAATGATAATTTCCTAAAATCTATATCAAAAGATCAGAAATTAGTGGTTCCTCTTTATGTTTCAATGGAAAATTCGCTGAAAGCCCTATTGACGAAGGAAGGAAATTTATTAAAACCTCAAAGAAAAGTCAACGTTTTAGCGTAAAAATTAGCTAAAAGTATCTAAATTGGACATACAAATACAAAAACTGAGTTAACATT
>JAZBGW010002678.1:0-10903 GCA_037464815.1 Mylabris variabilis | reverse complement strand
ATCCTAACAGTGATTTTTTTCGTTTTTCTTCATTTTATTTTGCAACAGGTAGAAATCTTTCGAATTTTTTCTAAAATACAATGGACAAAACCAAAAAAAAAATGTTGGGAGGGTCTACGAATCATTCTTAGTCGTTTTGTGTGCTTTCCCAATTTTTGAAAATTGCGACATTGTCCAAAACGATAATTTTTTGACCAACTTCTAAATAAGCTACGAGGCTCTAGTTTTGCTAAAAGAGTCTCCAGGGCCGTCCCCCCACAAATTCTTGAAATAGTTTTTGAATTGCTCGCCGGTTAGGATGAGTTTCATAAGAATTGACTACGCTTAAAAAAACACCCTGTATATTGTGTAATCTATTAATTAATTTGTTTTCAATTAGAAACTTTAAATTTATTAAGATTAACGCATACGAAAAAAACAATGACACATAGATTGTCTGGTGGTGAACGGAAACGTGTATCGATCGCCTTGGAATTATTGAATAATCCACAAGTTATATTTTTAGATGAACCAACAACGTAAGTCTATCATTAAAATTATATACAGTGTTCTATTTCTACCTGAACCACCCCCAATATGTATAGTTGTATCAATTTTCTAAGAGAATGACTAAAGTAATGGAATAAAGTCCAAGTCTATTTAACAATGAATGTTCAATTGCAAATAGCACCTCATAAAATAATCAATCAATCCGCCCATCTAACTAGTTTTCGAAAAAAAAATAGATAAAGATGAGTGTTTACAAGAGATTGTTATAGAATGGAATTTGAAAACAGTTATTTAACAAATACATTCTAATATTTGACATTTGCAGCATTATTATTGCAATTAAATTTTAAATTAAATATTATCGAATAGATTAATCTAAGAAACAAATACATTCAGCGCAAGCAATCTCTTAATTGTACTTACTAATTATGCTACCCTACATATTTCGATTCGTCGATATCTCGTTTGTTTTCTAAAACATTGAAAAATGTTAATATGCTTTAAACAGAGCATTTCAATGTGCATGTTCTGAAGCTTTTAATTTTGAAAAAATATGATAAAATTTGGAATATCAGAGAAAACTCTTGGACCCTGTTTTTTTCGTAGATTTTCCTTCATAAACGCCTAAAATTTAGCCAATATTATTGATTTTCAGTATGTATCAAGTGAATTTAAGCTTGTTAGTTTTCCGATAACTGAAAAAAATTTCAAAAAAAATCCAACATTGATATAATACATGATTTTAAAGATAAAAAATCATAGTCTCGTTTTTAGAAAACTGATGTAATAGAAATGGTCATGAAGCTTGCTTAAAATCACATTTTGAAAATTAAATGATTTCACGGAAAATTTCAACCCTCTTTTCACTTGTTATTTAGAACCAGTAAAATTAATTAATCAAAATTGAGATAAAAATGTCTACTTCATGATTATATCATTATAAGTGGAAAATATTTTGAAAAGTTATGAAAACCAGACGATTTAGTAACTTTTCTGGTAGTATTCAGTAACTGAGATATTAATTATTCTACCCAAGTAAGATACTAACAGAGTCAATTTGAACAGAGCTATTTATCTCACTCTACAATTCCATTATTTCTAATAATTGAAAAGAGACAAATATATATCAACAAGTTACCGAGTAACCATTTTATTTTACTCATTTCCTATATACAAAACAGAGGATAAGCGACTGAGATAGTAACTTACGGGTTACTGAAAGGTGACTATCCTTGTAATTAGAGACTAATTTTCTAAAAATTTAGTGAATGTTTTTACCAAATTTTAGTAATTAATCGAGAAAAGATTACAATTTTAATCAATTTTAACCTGAATTCTCGATGTTTAATTAAAACTTTTATAAATTTTATTAATTTATCATTTTTTATCGCATTTTATTATTGAACCGTCTAAAAAAAGATCTGGTGAATCTGGAACACTAACTAACTAACAAAGGACTAAAGTGCGGTCTTTAGCCCCGAGAGGGCAATAAACCACTCGAGAGACAAATAAAAGCACTTTAGTTCCGAGTTATATATGCTATTTTTTTGCACTTTAGGAAATATTTGGGAATGAAATTCAAAATTTTATCATTAATATGTTTTTGAAAAATTACCCTAATTACTGCATCAATAATATGGTAAAATAATAACAATTGATAATATAAAAAAAACTATTTGACAATTTTTTGATATTTGTTGCTACAGATACATTATTTATTTTCCATTATATCCATAGGGAAATAATAAATATTATGCCCCTAGGCATTAAAATTGGTACTTTAATCCTTGTAATGGTTGACTAAAGTACATACTCACTTTAGTCCTGGAAGTGCGAAAAATTGATTATTAATTGCAAAATAAAAATTACCCTTCACTTATTCTTAAATATTGTTATTATGTATGGCGGCTTATAAATATAGTAAGGTTATGCTGGTGGGTATCAAGTGAAATGGAACACCTTTTGTACAGAGATAAAAATCTAAATGTACCCAATTCGTATGAAACTCTTATTAATTGGAGAACGATTGGAAAAATATTTCGAGAATTTATAGGAGAGTGTCTAGAGATTATTTTAACAAAATTAGAACCTTACAGCTCATTTTGAAGTTGGACAAAAATTACTGGTTTCTGACGATGTCGCGATTTTCAAAAACCAACTAAACACGCAAAAACGACCTAGATCCTCCTAACATTTTTCGTTTTTCTCTATTTTTTTGGAGAGCGGGAGAAAATTGCATTTTTTCTATAATACAATGGAGAAAACCGGAAAAAATGGATGTTGGGAGGGTTTTCGAGTCGTTCTTAGCTCGTTTTTCAAAATCGTCACCTTATCCAAAACGAGCGTTTTTTGACCAACTTCTAAATGAGCTACAAGGTTGTAATTTGGCTAAAATGATCTCTAGACAATCTTCTATAAATCCTTGAAATATTTTTCGAATTGCTCGCTAACTAATAGGAGTTTCTCATGAATTGTGTATACATATTTAGATTTTCATCTCTATATTTGCTCTATATTTTTTTTTAACTAATAATAAATTAAATTACAGCGGCCTTGATGATTTATCCTGTTCACAATGCATATTATTATTGAAGAAAATTGCCGAAGGTGGTCGAACTGTTATCTGTTCTATACATCAACCTAGTGCTCGTCTATTTTCAATATTTGATAATGTCTTTATCATGTCAGATGGACAATGTGTTTATCAAGGATATGGACCGGATTTAGTACAATATTTAACAAATAATATCAATATTGAATGTCCGAAATATTATAATCCAGCTGATTTTAGTAAAATTATTATTCATTAATTTTAAAGATGATAAAATAATTAAATGATAATTTATTTGTTTATTTACAGTTATTGATGTATGTAGTGGTGATTATGGTGATTATCAAGAACGTTTAGTTTCCTCAATAGATAATGGTAGGAATTGTTTTAAAAATAATCAATTAATAACAATATTTGAAAACAATGATTCATCATCATCATCATCAATATCATCATTTAATAATAATGAGGAGAAGAAGAAGAATAATAAAATTGAAACTTTTGAAATTAGCCAAGATTTTAATAAAATAACGAAATTTGATCAATTTCGAATATTAGTAAAACGAATGTGGATACAAATGTGGCGTGATAAGAGTTATTTATTATTAAAAATTATTCTACATTTACTTGTTGGTATATTAATTGGTAATTTATATATTGGTATTGCATGGGATGGTTCAAAAACAATTTTTAATTTTGGCTTCTATTTTACATGCATTATATTCTTTATGTATGTACCAATGATGCCAGCATTGTTAGCATGTATGTGTATCAAATCAAACTACAGGGGGTCCCGGAAGTCGCGTATTTCCTCCTAAGAAGCATATAGAGGATGAAATTCTAAGACGAAAAGTCCTATATCATTTTATTATCTGACGCACAGGTAATTAGTAATTAATTAAATCATATAGCCAATCAGATGCTCGCTATGGCGATAAAAAGAGAGAAGGAAAGAGTCTTGACGGTGGAACGTGGGAAGCACACCAATTAGCAGACTGGCGCGACAGGCGTTCAAACTAAAGGTGCTCGTTGACGAGCTGGCAAAGTGGCAGATATCTGCCCAGTATCTCTGGCAGATATCTGACAATATTTGAATTCTATTAACGAGATATTCGACTCTAAAAATTTGAAAAAGACCATTATTTTATTGCATTTTTTTGGTAGAGATGTTCTCTATCGTATTTATCTTGGGAAATTCAAAAATTTTTTTTAATTGCTAATAAAATAAATAAGCACTGTAAAGAGGAGGTGGAGGTGAAAACGCAATTTTTCTTCAAATAGCCGCCACTTGTTGAACTTTTTTCTCTTTGGTACCTGTCNNNNATTTTCACCCCTGTGAAGTGCTTGTACAGTATTTTCTTGATTATACAAAATAACGAAATCTGTCACAACTGTAATCGCTGCAACGGATATCTGCCCACTGAAAAGGGCAGATATCTGCCTCTCTGTCAGATCCTCTATGAGGATCTTAAGAGAGCACCTGATTGGCTACTTAATTTAATTAATTACTAATTATCGGTGCGTCAGCTATCTGCCCCTTAGGAGAAAATGCTCGACCAACGGGACACCCTGTATACACCTGTTATAGGATTTTTTTTTTTTTTTAATTTTAGTCCCCATAGAAGTACAACATTTGAAACGTGAACATTTCAATAAATGGTACAGCTTAGGTTCCTATTATTGGGCATTAACAATCTCCAGTTTACCAATACAAATAATATTAGGCTGTATGTATTTAACTATTGTTTATGTATTATCTGATCAACCATATGAATGGAAACGTATGTTGTTATTTTATTTCATCTGTATGTTAACAAGTGTTGTATCGGAGAGTTTTGGTTTATTAGTTGCAACAAATCTCCAATTAGTGGTATTTAATTAATTAATAGACAATTTTTTATTAATTACAAATCTATTTTTTTATAGAATGCAATCTTTATGGGCCCTGTACTATCGGTACCATTTATTTTATTAGCAGTTTATGGTTATGGTGAAGGCTATGATAATATACCATCATTTATCAAATTTTTAATGCATTTCAGTTATTTACGTTATTCAATGGAAGGTATTACTGTAACAATGTTACGGAATCGTGGTCAATTAGAATGTCCGGAAGAATTTTGTTTATTTGTTGATTTAGATTTATTTATAAAAGTAATGGGCATGGATAATGCTATATTAATATTAGATATATTTGCATTAATATTTTGTTTATTATTATTTCGGTCATTAAGTTATTATTTATTAAGTCAACGGTTATCACCAAACAAAACATTTATTGCATTACGTTATGTTGGACAATTTGTTAAATCACACTTTCAGTATTGAATATTCTTTTCTAATATATTATTGTTGTTATTTGTTAATTAAATAAATTTGTTATAAAAGAAAGTAAAATATAAATAAAAATTGTTACCAAAGATTGTGTGTTTGCATTATAGTAACATGAAACTAGTTGCTAGTCTGAATTGTATGTACAGTAACACAAATTTTCTTAAGAAATGACTAAAGTGATCGAATAAAGTCAAATACATTTATAGTCGACTCACAACTTTAAGAGAGTAATAAAGTTTTACCAACAAAGACCACCTGGAAGAGAAACATTTATTGATATGAAAATATCGGAAATTTTATCTACTTTTCAACCATGTCATTATAATGGAAAATATTTTGAAAATCTGCCTGAAAAGTTGATTTTCAATAGACCATGTTTGTGTTGTTATTGTTATTGTTGTTGTAATTTAGTGTGCAACGTACCACATAGATCTAGTACACAGTGCATAGCAACACAGACAGCGTCTATTGAAAATCGAATTTCCACAAAGATTTTCCAAATATTTCCCACTTCTGATGATATGGTCGTGAAGTAGATAAAATTTCCGACATTTTCATACAAATCAAAAGGCAAATTAATTAATTCTAATACTTGCAAATAATAGATAAAAAATAGTTCAATGTTTCCGTAAGACTGACTTAATTTTCAAAAACAAGCGAGTAATCGCTGTTTGAAAATTGACTATTTTCGCACGGCGAACCGACAAATCTCTCCGACTTCCCCTTAAGTGTAACATCTGAATTGTATGTATAGTGGCACAAGTTTTCTAAGTAAATGACTAAAGTGATAGAATAAAATCAAATAAATTTATAGTCGACTCACAACATTAAGAGAGTAATAAAATTTTACCAATAAAAACAACCCCGAAGAGAAACATTAAGGGGAAGTCGGAGAGGTTTGACGATTCGGCGTGCGAAAATAGTCAGCTTTCAAAAAGCGATTACTCGCTTGTTTTTTAAGATATTGTTAAAAATTGATGTGCGTTGGATAGAGCATTTCAAGGTGCATGCTCTAGAGCTTTCTATTTTTGAAAAATGTGATAAAATTCTGAATGGCAGAGAAAACTCTTGGACCCTGCTTTTTTCGTACATTTTCCTTCATGTTTGTATTGTTATTGTTACTGTTGTTGTGATTTAATGTACCACATACATAGATCTGGTACACAACGCATAGCAACACAAACATCGAAAATCGAATTTACATACAGATTTTCAAAATATTTCCCACTTGTAATGATATGGTCGTGTATTAGATAAAATTTCCGACTTTTCCATACTAATCAAAGGGTAAATTAATTAATTGTAATATAGCATTGTAGAGTTATGGTTATAGTCGTACCAATTTTCTAAGGGAATGACTAAAGCAATAGAATAAAGTCAAGTATATTTAACAAACACGTGGATTTTAGGGAAATCCAGTTGCTTTTTCAAAAATCGATTGAGTCATTTAAATCTGTTTTCGGGATATGTGGATGCTTCTTATGAAATTTTCATATAATTGGAAATAAGCTATTGCATTTAATTATGATGGCCGGCTATGTAGTGGTACATTATGACTAGTGTCCGAATCTACAGTTTTGCTATAATAATTTCAACGCTGTCAAACTACCATTGGCTTAGTGGGTCTTTTAATTTATATAAAAATAGTTTCATAGCTATGTATTATAATAATTTTATACCTATTATAAAAATAATTTCTCTTATTAAATTGTAATAAAATTAGTAAATTAATTTCTTTTATAATATTTTATCGATTTTTGGGTATGAATCAATTTAAACTAGTTGCCGTGCGCAAATAACGGATCGGAACCGTTTCCATGGAGAAATTTTTCTAGAGATTAGCACACTCTAGGGAGCCGAAATCCGGACTCTAATTAAAACATTAACAATACGCTAAAATTAAAGGAATTTTACATCATTTCTAATTTAAATCCGTACTTTAGTAATTTTATCAATAATTCGATTGAATTTTTTTTAACATTTTATATTATTATAGTGATTGCATCACATTTTAATACGATCTAACGTATGTAATGTAATGATAGATAGTATTTTTCATCATTTTTTTTTATTTTCGTTTATTATTTATTTGCTAATAAGAATTACGCAAAGCTACTATCGTATTTACATTGAGAAGTATTACAAGAATATTGATATAGGATAGTAGTATCAAGTTTAGTATAGTTTTTGAAGCCAACAAGATGAGTTGTCCTATTGGAAAAAATACTATAATGTAAGTGATCCTAATCTATATTTCACCTCTTTTATAATTAAATTAAAGTACAAACAAATTCAATTATTTAATAAAATTCTCATTTTTGTTTTTTGTTTTTGATCTAATCAAACATCAAAGTGATCCACAAGATGGGGATCAATTGGGTGATGAAAGTGGTATGTTGTATGGTGAATATTTAATGTTAAATAAAATCTTAGAGGCTCAACGTTTATTAAGTGAACAGAATCAAAAGCCGGTACATGATGAACATTTATTTATTGTCACTCATCAAGGTATTCTGTTTAATTATTGTTTTTTTTTTAAAATTAAACATAAACTCGAACTTTCTAGCTTATGAATTATGGTTTAAACAAATTATTTGGGAATTAGATTCGATTCGTGGTATATTCAGTGATGTTTTAGAAGAAACGCAAACTTTAGAGATTTTGAAGCGTTTAAATCGCATCGTTTTGATATTGAAGGTAATTTGTTCTAACAAATTTCTCAATTTTATTTAGAATTTGCAAAATAAACAGATAACTTTACAAAATAATCCAAGAAAGGTCATAAGTCATGACTTATATTAACACGTGGGTCATTAAGGCTCGGAACTAACCAATAAAAATACTTTTTTTGCAAAATAGTCACATAGTCACCTTCTATAGTGATACAATCATTCCAACGGTTTTCTAAACGTTCGATGCCTTTCTTATCGAACGATTTGTCTTTTGCCTCAAAATATACTTCAGTTGCGCTATAACCTCATCGTCAGAGCCAAATCTCTCATCCTGAAACATCTTTTTGAGATCTACGAATCGGTGATGGGGCCAGATCTGGTGAATATGGATGGTGTGAAAGCAATTCGAATCGTTCAATTTTACCATCGTTTTCACCGACTTGTGGATTTTTGCATTGTCTTGGTGAAACAACGATTTCTTCATTGCCATGTGAGGCCTTTTCTGCTTGATTGTATAATCTAATCGAACCAATAATGCAATGTAGTAATCGCTGTTGATCGTCTGGCCCTTCCGAAGAAAGTCGATGAGCGAAATTCCGTGCATGTCCCAAAATACAGAGGTCATAACCTTGCTTGCTGACTGTTGTATCTTTGGACGCTTTTGCCGACTTTCTCCCTCTCCTCTCCACTCGGCTAACGCTCGTTTTGACTCAGACGTGTAGTATTTCGTCCATCGTTATGTACCGACGCAAATAATCCTTTTGAAGGACGCGTAAACAGCTTCAAACAGCGTTGTTGTTTTTGTTCACGGCATGGGAAAAAAAATTTCCAAACCCAAATTTTCATGCACAATTTTGAACACGGGGCCTTTTGATATCCTCAAGATAGCAGCGATCTCTTGCAACTTCACCTTACAGTCGGGCATAATAATATTCAGAATTTTGTGGATGTTTTCGGGCGTAGCCACCTCAATTTGACGACCGGGCCGCTCCGCGTCTTCGTTTAAAATGCGCATAGCATCAGCAAATGGCTGTTTTTGCTCGACACTTTTCCTGGTAACACTTTTCAAGCCAAAAACAGTGCTTAATTAACATTCGAAAGTCTCGAAACTTGTCTCCATCAAATCGTCTCAACAAAAACAAATCTATCCTTACTTAATCTTCAATTTTTCGACAACCACTCAAAGGAATGCCATGAAATTTCAACAAATACCTTTTGACGGTTGGTACTACTACCGAAGAACAAAAGCGACATAACAATGGTGGCGCCATCTGTGTGTTAGTCCCAGGACTTAATGACCCATTTATTATTACGTAATAATTATACAATGAACCAATATCAATGATTTAGGTTTTGGTAGATCAAGTGATGATCTTAGAAACAATGACACCATTGGATTTTATGGATTTTCGTGGTTATCTTCGTCCAGCTAGTGGTTTTCAAAGTCTCCAATTCCGTTTATTAGAAAATAAATTAGGTGTACGTCAAGAACACCGTGTTAAATACAATCAAAACTATTATAAAGTATTTGGTAATGATTTAAATGCATTGAAATTGATTGAATTGAGTGAAAAAGAGCCATCATTGATTGATTTATTGCAATCATGGTTGGAACGTACACCCGGTTTAGAGGTGGATGGTTTTGATTTTTGGGGAAAATTTCAAAAATCTGTTGAACGTCTATTGGACGATCAAAAGAAATTAAATGAACATGAATTAAATCCAATGATTAAAAAATATAAAAATAACGATATAGAAAAACGACGTGAAATCTATGAATCTATATTCAATATTAATGTACATGATGCTTTAGTTTCAAGGGGTGATCGTCGTTTCTCACACAAAGCCCTACAAGGTGCTATTATGATAACATTCTATCGTGACGAACCTAGATTCAGTCAGCCACATCAAATGTTAACGCTTTTAATGGATATTGATTCACTTATCACAAAATGGAGATGTAAGTTTTTATATAATTACAATTACTATTTTTTTTTATTGATAAATCCAACAATATTGTAGATAATCATGTTTTGATGGTACAACGTATGATTGGTTCCTCACAATTAGGTACTGGTGGTTCGTCCGGTTATCAATATTTACGATCGACATTAAGTGATCGTTATAAAGTGTTTGTTGATTTATTTAATTTATCGACATTTTTAATACCACGTGATTATCTACCACCATTAACTGAATCAATGAAGAGTCATTTATGCAATTGGAATAATACCCATAAGAATACTAATTCAAATAATGCGAATAAATCTAGTTAATGATATTATAAATTGCTTGATTTGCTAATTTATTTGCAATTATCGTGAGAAAATAGAAGAATCAACCCCTAAGACCACGTCCAAATTTGGGGTGCATACAACGTGATGGTAGCAACAAAAATATCGTCATTATCGATTAGTTGCTAATTAATTTTCAATAAAAATTCACACTCACTTTTAAACGAAGAGATTTTTGTGTTTTTCTCATCTCAGCTAAGCCTCTTGGGGGTTGATTTCAGAATCTTCGAAACTCGAAAGTTTTACATCTGAAAATTTTTGTTTGATTAAGAAATGAATACAAAACCTAACCTTAAAATACTTTAAACGTAACTCACCTTATTCTTATATGTTTTTATGTATAATTATTGTAATTATTACAATTATTTTTCAATAAATACAAAAATAAAGAATAAATTCCTTTAAAATTGCATTTTAAAACTTCAAATTTTTACACTTTATATTTTGACAGAATAGCACAACATTTTGAAATTTTTGACAGAATCATCTAAGTGTAGCCCTTTATTATGCTTGAAAAATTAATAAATTATAATCAGTAATTAGTGATAACTTTCAAATTATAG
>JAZBGW010002676.1:0-10907 GCA_037464815.1 Mylabris variabilis | reverse complement strand
TTGGCTACTGAGCTAGTGGGAAATTTTGTGTGTACTCGACTATTGGCGCACTAGCTGACTCGCCGGCTTTTTACAAGCCAGCTTGTAGCTTGTAAACTCGCCCCGTGTACTTGAGGCTTTACGGTCGTATGCCCAAATTCTTTGGAGGTAATCTCTAAGGATAATGATCATCTCCTTTTTTCCTTCGCTTGTCCCATTTGATTTAAAGTTAGGAATGAGACAACGAGAACAAGTTTCGAAGAGAGAGATAATCTTCATAAAGTCTCTAAGATGAGTAAAATAGATAATTGCGCAGTAAGCAGCGCGATATTCGTTATATACTTGTCTCTTTTCAATCAATGTGTGTAATGAAATTGTTGAGAGTGAGATGGATAGCTCTTTTCTTGGAGATTTTTGGAGATAATATCTAAGGACAATGATCATCTCCTTTTTCTCTTTGGTGATTTGCAAAAAAAATAGCTTTTCAACTGAAAAAGCAGAGATGCTTATTGAAGTTTGATTTTTTTATCTCCTTCAAGCTTTATTTGTAAAGTTGTAAAGTTGAGTTTGTTTTTAGCTTCATTCTCCTTACTTTCTAAATGTAGTCTTCATTTTTTTCCTATGGTTCTTATGGCTTCATGGAACAAAAATTTAGCAACATCTGTTACTTTCTTCTCATTCATTGCTCTTTTTCAATGTTCATCCTCATCACTGTTTCTTTTTTTTTTCTTCGTTACCAATGATCTTCGTTGCTTGTCCCATTTGATTTAAATTTATAAAAGAGACAACGAGAACAAGTTTCGAAAAGAAAGATAATCGCCAAAAATTTGTCTCTAAGATGAGGGAGATAGATAGTTGCGCAGTAAGTTGCGCGATATTCGTTTTATACTTGTCTCTTTTCAATCAATGGGTATAATGAAATTGTTGGGAGTGATATAGATAGCTCTTTTCTTTGAGATAATTTTATTTGACGTAAATTTAGGAATGAGACGACAAGTTTTGTAGAAAGAGATAGAGAGAGATAATTGTTATAAATTTGTTTCTAAGATGAGTGAGATAGATATTTGCTCAGTGACATGCGCGAAGGTTGTTTTTATACTTATCTCTTTTCAATTGGTATAATGAAATTGTAGAGAGTGAGATAGACAGCTCTTTTCTTGGAGATAATACTTATGTCCCACTTGATGACAATACGAAATTTGTAAAAAAATCTAGGAATATAACTGTGACTGTTATAAATTGCTGTTATGCAATCGCGTTTCAAACTTTCTCGTACTCGTTTCAACAACAAATTTATTTTGAAAGGCTTCAACGTATTTAAACACATACGGAAGCGAATCGAGAAACTAATTATTACCAGTGTATAAAGGTAAGTGCAAATTAATTAGCAGATAATTAAAGTTAATATTGTAGGAAGTTCGACTAATTACTGTATAAATAGCAATATTTCAACAAATAAGATTTATTATAGGTAGATTCTCCAATTTATTGAACTTTACATAAATATTAATCATCATCGTTGGCAACAGAATAAGTTTATATTGAAACATTGTCGTCTTCTATACCATTAATTTTAAATAGAAACATTTCCAAGTCTACTCTACGATAGAATAAATACGAAAACAATTCCATTACCGGTTTTTGGAGAATAACGTTTCTCCTTTTAATAATTCAACAACGTATTTACAGGTGAATTTCATTAGTTATAAAGTCGTTTCTATAAACGTAGACTAGATACAATTTCTCATAGTACACAATCTTAACAAAAGAATTCGCATTATTTAAAACAATTAAATAAATATTAAATGAAATCTGTCACTCAACTCAATGTATAGTTCGTTTGTTTGTGCTCCGACAACCCGACTCACGTGGCCTTGAGAATCTATTGCGCATTCGTCGAGATCAACTCTAACAATTTCGTCTAGTCAAGTCGATAGCTTCTCATATACAGAATTGGGCACCGAAATGGGTACTTTGCAAAATATTGGGTTCGTCCTCTTCTTTCACTTGCATTCAAGTTAGAAAGAGATAGATGGTCTAAAAATTAGAATTAATAGCAGTTAATATTAGGCTTTTGTTCAAAGTCACCAAAAAGTTTACCTGTTTCAGATTTTACAATTTTATAAAACAGTTATTTAGATCTTGTCATGAGCACGTGAAACATTTATCAACAAATGCATAAGACAAAGAAGGCACTATCCTCAAGAGACCGTCCTTAGTAAGATAGTTGCTATTTTCTTTAATCTAAAAAATACTTAAGAGATACAAAAATTGTAAAATTCGAGACAATTTTGTTTGGTTTTTAATTTTTCAACCACCTATCTCTGTCTAACTAATATTGAAGTTATGCAAATGGACAGGACCGATGTCTTCCAAATGTACCCAGATAAACGGCCAAATCTGTAGATGAAGTATATTGATTTGTGTCTTTTTCCTGTTATAATTTGAAAAATCTCCACTTGTTCTATTTGATGTAGTAATATTCGTTTGATTCGATTTTATTCCATTTTGCTTGGCTTTCTTCTATACAATGTTGAACATTTTGTTTGTTCGTAACAATAGTTATGAGTTCAACTGGTATTCTTTTATGTGTGCACACTCAAATGTCTGAAGAGTGAATCTTTATGTTGAACTATAAATTCCACTTAACTAGCGTCGATATGCTACAATTTTAGAAAGTGTTACATTTAAAAAACTAGAATCTTACAATTTTCTACAATTTCTCTGCTCTGTAAACGGTTTTCGGTGTTTCACGGAGATTTTCATCAGCTTGCCTTTAAATACGTAAACCACACCATTTCTATGTGTAATACAATACAACAAATATATTTTGGAGGGTCAAAAAAAAAACGTTTTACTTAAAATTGACCAACATTTCAACTATTGTTTGATAGTTGCTGGTTAAATATTGACCTACCATAATATTGTTGTCGAGAATTGATAAGAAAGCATGTGTCAGTATAACACGTCGGATTTCCATGAACTACCCACGCGATGCAGGTTTTAACTTAGTGGCTTTAGAAATTTTGGTCTGCAGCTGCTCGAAATTTACTAGTTTCACTGAATACACTAATTGTTTCGTATGGTGTTACAAAAAATAGGCAAAAATACGAAAACTGCTAGACAAAAGAGAATAAGCTTGCAATCGTCCACTATTATCGCTTACCCTTAAGGTTCTTCTGTTCCATTAGCTCTTAAGGCTGTGCTGGCGATTCTGTGTGCGAAAAATGTCAGTTTTTAATCATCGACATCTCGCCTGTTTTCTGAGATATCAAAAGTAGTAAGCCAGCGTTGGAACGGCCATTTCACGCTGCTTCTGATGCAGTTTTTTGTTTTGGAAAATTTTGAAGAAATTCGAAGCAATGAGGAAAACTAGTACCACGTTTTTGGTTAATTTTTCCGTAAAACGGGCTGAAACTTAGCCAAAATATTGTTTATTCCCCACTTTTAGTCAGGAAATATATGGCAAATTGAAAGCGCTTTCCAAATATTTAAGAAATTTTTCGATAGGCTTGTTAGTTTTCCGGGAAAGCAATGAAAACCTCTAAATCTTATGAATCACGAACTTTCTACAATTTTAAAGATAAAATATTGAACAAGCTTTTCTCTATGGAACAGCATTGCAAATTTTCGGAAAATCCGTCCTGAGGGCTCTTTAGCTAAGGTGATCAACTTGATGCGATATGTGTTGCCTATCTTACTAGAAATGAAATCGTGTCAGATAATATTCACTCGAATATTATCTGTGTACACAATTAAACATATTTTTTTCGCATTCAATTATTCATAGAAGCAGGCTGACATTGTAAATTTGACATGGAAAATTAGAGAAATTGTCGCAGCATTTTCTCGTTTTATCGTTAACAGTTCCATTCTCTATTGAAGAAAATGGCCCATTACTTTTTCTATTGAGAGACTTGACAACGTCGGAAAAAAGAAAGATGGCCGATGTTGCGAGCACAGATCTTATTTCAGTGAATATTAGTTTATGCGGTTTCGCATATAGTAAGATAGACAACACATATCGCATCAAGTCGTTTATCTTAGCTAAACACCGTATACTTTCAGGACGGATTTTCCGAAAATTTGTAATGTTTTCTATAAAGAATGGCATTTTTGGTAAGCTGAAAAAGTGCTCTATAAACTGGTGGAAATCTTAACGTAAAATAATTATTCTAAATGGCCCCCCAACACGAGTGAAATGTTGGAAATTTTTTTTGTAACTTCAACATGTTCAATATTTTATTTTTAAAATTGTAGAAAGTGCGTGATACATAAAATTTTGAGGTTTTCATTGCTTTTCGGGAAAATTAACAAGCCGGTTGGAAAATTTCTTGAAAATTTGGAAAGCGCTTTCAATTTGCTTTACATATATTTCCTGACCAAAAGTAGGGAATAAACAATTTTTTGCCTAAGCTTCAGCCCGTTTTAGGGAAAAATTAACACAAAAAACGTGTTTCCAATTTTCCCCATTGCTTTGAATTTCGTCAAAATGTTAGAAAATGAAAAACTACGTCAGAAGCAGCGTGAAATGGCCGTTCCAACGCTGGCTTACTACTTTTTATATCTCAGAAAACAAGCGAGATGTCGATGACATTTTTCGCACACAGAATCGTTCCGACTCCCACATAGCCTTAAGAATCTTGGCAAAATTGTCAACCCATTTTTTCTCGAAAACGGTACCGCAACGACTCTCTAATCTATTATAAAAATCGGCTCAGTCTTTCGGGCCTTACACGTGGCTTAAAGACTGTTTCAGGCTTAAAGATTTAAGCGAATTTCAGTTTTAGCCTGTAGTCCCAGTGTAGTAGTTTTCAATTTTGTGAAATTAATTAAACCAATCTCTCATTGGTTGTAAATCATTAGGGATGCAGTAGTAATTTTACAGGTATGCTTATTATTGTTCCCAAATTGAAATTGACCTGTAGTCCATTAAAATTATTATTATTATTATTATTATTATTATTATTATTATCATGATTATTATCCTTGATTAGTGTAGTGTATAACTAAAGTTTTGTATATTCAAGTTTATTGATTTGTACAATATTGAACAGGTAGTAAAACGAATATAAACAAAGTTATAATACAGCTGTACTGGACTGTAGTAATAATGGAATACATTTGTTATTGTTGATCATAATTACCGGTCTATGGTCTATTATCAATGGTCAAAAGTGAAATAATATCGAAACCAGTCCAAATTTCTATACAAATTAAAATTCTATCATCGATATACGTCCAAAGTTTGATAGCTTTCAAAGGGTGTTAATTTATTAAAATATGGTGAATTTCGTAGCAAAGTTAGTTATTTCAATAGGGTTTCCTTCATCGCCCAAAATTATATAGCAGCTGCAAACTTATCGTAAAGTAAACATAAATTTTCTACATGGATGAACATGATTCACAACACACATGCAATAAAAGTGATGAAAATTTTGAGAGTTACAATAAATATTTTAACAGCAAGTTATGCTAAAGGAGCCTCAATTGGCTCGTATCGGTTTATAGTCGCCGAATAGAATAGGATAAAGTTTTACGATAAGCTTCCTTATTATTATTATTTTTTTGCACACATAAGGCTTAAAAGATTTAATTTGGTCTTGCTTGAAAGTATAGTGTTGAGCATATAAAAGAGACCAAGTCTTGAACGAGCAATGTCACGTTTTTCGCTCGTGTGGGTAGTTAGGAAGTATTACATCGAGCCGTGGGCTTGATTGCGATAGCTCCCTAGGTCGGTTCTGAGATGCCTCTCGCATTATTCTGACATATACAGGGTTGCTTCTCTTAATACTAACACGAAAAGTTCTTATGGCAACTCCCATTATTTGGTGAGTAATTCGTCAAATATTTCAAAGATTTATATAATGGTGTCTAGAGAAGACTGTAGCAAAATTTGAACCTTGTAGCTCATTTGGAAGTTGGTCAAAAAACGATTTTTTTATATGGTCATGATTTTGAAAAACGGGCTAAACACCCAAAATGACTAAGAATGAATAGAGAATCCTCCGCCATTGATTTTTTTCGTTCCTCTCTATTCTATTCTGGAACAGGTGGAAATGTTTCGCGTTTTTTACAGATTGCAGAAGAGCAAAACGAAAAAAATCACTCTTTGGGGGGCTTACGAATCGTTTTGTGTGTTCAATTCGTCTTTGAAAATCACGACCTTCTCCAAAATGAGCGTTTTTTGACCAACTTCCCAAGGAGCTACAAGGCTCTAATTTCGATTATATATTTTTTAGGGACCTTTTTATAAATCCTTGAAATATTTTTCGATTCGAAAAATACTTCAAGGATTTATAGGATGGTGTCTAGACATTATTTTAGCCAAATTAGAACATCGAAGCTTATTTTAAGGTTAGTCAAAAATTGTACATTGCTGACGATGTCGCGATATTTAAAAATTTAAAAAGTTATACACATTGAGCGACTAAGAATGACTTGAGGACCCTGCCAACATTGTTTTTCTCAATTCTATTCCAGAGCAGGAGAAAATATTTTACATTTTTTCTAGAATGCAATGGGGAAAAACGAAAAAAAAAGTAATGCTGGGAGGGTCTTCGAGTAATTCGTAGTCATTTTACTTGTTTAGCTCGTTTTTCAAAATCATGACCTTATCCAAAACTAGCGTTTTTTACCCACTTCCAAATGAATTTCGAGGTTCTAATTTTGCTCAAATGATCTCTAGTCACTCTTCTATAAATCCTTGAAATATTCTCCGAATCGTTCGCCAATTAATAGAAGTTTGATTTGAATCGTCTACTTTTAGAGTATACCGGGTGATTGACCTAAAACGAAAAGTTCCTATAGCAAGATCGATTATTTAGCGAGCGATTTGAAAAATATTTCAAGGATGTAGAACCTCGTAGCTCATTTGGAAGTTGGTCAAAAGTTGCTCGTTTTGGACAAGATCGCGATTTTCTAAAACGAACCAAACATGCAAGGACTTGTAATAACTCGAGGATTCTCCCAACATTGATTTTTTTCGTTTTTCACCATTGCATTCTAGAAAAAATGTGAAACATTCCCACTTGTACCAGGATAAAATGAAAAAAACCGAAAAAAAAAACAATGTTGGGAGAATCCTCGAGTCATTCTAAGGCTTTTTGCATGTTTTAGTTCGTTTTTGAAAATCGCGATCTTGTCCAAAACGAGCGACTTTTGACCAACTTTCAAATGAGCTACGAGGTTCTAATTTTGCTAAAATATTCTCCAGGGGCCTTCCTATAAATCCTTGATTTTTTTCGATTCGCTCGCTAAATAATGATAGTTCTTATAAGAGCTTTTCGTTTTAGGTGATTCACCCGGTATTTACCTTCGGTAATCATTAGACTTGTCTACTGTTTGTTCTCAACTTTAATGAGCAATCAATAAAAAATAATTAAAAATGGATTGAGGATAATGGAGGCGAATGTAAATAAATTTAATAATAGCTCTATCAAGTTCTCTGTACATATAATCGATTGCGGAAACATTGAAAAACGACTTTAAAACGCCCAAAATCCACACAACTCAATCCTGACTCCTGCAATATATAAAGAGAATAATCAGTAACTGTCGGCTAGTTAACAGTAATGATAATGACTCTATAGCATGTAGTGTTGTACAGCTGGGTGCATGGAAAAGGTGTCGATAGTTTCGAGGCTGTGTAAAACCGGCTAACCAGGGAGGTCCTTACAGATTCTAACAGGTCAGAATTGGAAAAGAAAGATATTCAACCAAAAATAGTAAGTGTTTGTTTCAAGATGGAGAAAGTTCGGTTTATGCAACTAAAAAACTGTTATCTCTCGCTTTAGAGTCGTTAACTTTTGCATGCACCCTGCTGTACATCAAAGAAATCATTGCGATTGTGTCAAAAAATAACATCAAATTACTTGAAGAAGGAACAGCGAAAAGATTGGAATTGATGCAAAAAATTGAAATGCCAAAGTGAAATCGCGTCTCTCTTCTCTTTCAATCGGTTCGATGTTCCAAATGATTTAAATGCCATCAACTTATATTTGACAAGTCAAAGTTTATTGCCAGCACTCTAAATTGAATTGTCGACTTTGACATTTTTATCGTTTTTTAAATACATTCAGCTGTATAGCGGAGGAGCTCCTTCATAAATTCGAAACCAATAAATTATGATTGGTGGAAGCAGCTTTTTTTACTGTAGAAGCCTCTCAACTACACAAGATGTATATAAGGAAAATATTGCGTCTAGTTTTGGATAGTAGTAAGACGACTTAAATGGGGATGTCATTGAATTTAGTCGAGCTTTATGTCAATCAATTTAATGGCACTTATGCGTGCCCGCCTCTCGTAACGGAAAACTATTACGAAAATGTGTGTGTGTGTGTGTGTGTGTGTGTGTGTGCGTTATTCTCGACTATCACTTCTTTGTTTTCGTTCTACTGTTTTGTGTAAATATATTTTCGGTTACATGCAAACGATCGTATGACGTGTTAGATTCTCAAAATGATTAAAAAAAAAGAAGTGTAAAAATTAAATGATCCCCGCTTGTATGTATATTCCTTCTTTTTCTGCCCCACGCACCACCCCCAACCCCATCAAGTCTAGGTAACGTAGGTGGTTTTAATTAATTAAACCGCATGCAATTATTGTGTACTCTAATAAATCATCGGTTACCGAAACTAAACAACCCGCCTCAAAGTCAATACGGCCTCATTTTTTTTTAATTAAAGGTAGCAATGGATGGAACTTGGAATTGTGGTGTTTTTGAATTACAAAAAAAAAACAATTATCCTCGAACGCCTCAAATATTGTAAGCCAATGTAATTACAGTCTTTGATAAACAATTAATAAAGCAGATCAACTACGATGATTCAATATTACAGTTATTGTTATTATCGCGTAGCGGGATTTGCTCCGATACCGGGGCGGCTGACGTCACTGCTCCGAACTAGCCTATACGTGAGCACTCTACAGTCACAACGGAGTCAAGCGTTGAGTCGTTGTGATGGTAAAGCTACAATCATTCAACGTAGTTAATGAAGTGAGCTAGCGACGTTATAAACAAGCGGTCTACTGTAGCTAATATTTCCCACCTCTATCCAGGGCCGTAGTCGGGAAACTATTCGAGATGGGGCGCATTTTTTGGAAGATAGAGCAACCTTTAAATTAACAATAAGTCGAAGGAAAAACTTCTATGGCGGAGGGGAGGGGGAGTTTTTTATAGGCGCAGCAAATAGGTTGGTATTGTTGATAAATGATGTGAATAAAATAGAGTAAAACACGAAAAATCAGTTCGTAATAAAATATTGATAATAAAATATCATTTATTCTGATTACTGCCATGACGTACGCCGACGATAGTCGTGCGACAATCTAATGGAGTTCCACGACCCCTAAGCTTAGTTATTGTTGTATAAATCAATTAAAATCGAATTAACTCGCAATAAATCTGCCACAATCTATACGGTGTGAGTATTGTTGTGGTAAAAACAATAAAAAAAAGCACCGCACACATTGTGTTTTTGGCAATTTTACCGAATTTAAATAGGATAGTTTTGATTTTTTACCGCTCTACTCTCCCTCTAAATACGCCCTTATTTCATCGTGTGATTCCTGCCGCGACATTTCACGTGTGTGTATATTCAACTGCCATTTCAGAATTTACTACAGTTGGATGTAGAAACGGAAATAAATCCTCGACCATACTGTAATAATTCTACACGTTTTTCTGTGTGCACTACCCCAAGTTGGTGTGTCTGCAATATTTCACAACTGGACCCGATGTGTCTATACATGAAATACAGGCAATAGAAAATCGATTATAATTGAGGCCGGGTGTTTTTTTTTCAATTTTCTATCCGAACGTTATTTCGAAAATTCTCCCATTAATTTGATAAATTTGAATTTAATTCGTGTTGATGATGACGATGGTGATTCGACGATGAAATTTGTTGGTGGTAAAAATTTGCACAAATTACTACCCCTGCACCGCGCCCCCCGCCATGCACTTGTTACGGATTATTTCTTAATTATTCCAGCAAATACGGTGAAATGGCGCTTGGGATCGCGTTCTCGTCTCTAATTGGACTTGGTATTAAATGAAGAAATGTTAATTATTCCAAATCCTCTTTAGGCAGTCTCGCGGATTTTTAATTGGACCGAACGAAACGAAACTTTAACGATATATTTTCAAATTATGGCAAAATTCAAATATCGAAATATTTTTTTAGAAATTACATTGGGGACCTGTATGAGTTTAATTTAATTTAGAAATATAATTGTTCGGTTAATATTTGCTTTTACTGCTAGATAATTAAAATTTCAAAGTCTATTTGATATTTACACAGCAATGGAGTTTTCTTCTCTACATATAGACATATCTACACAGAGATTGTGCTTGTCTCATTTTAACGACATTATTTTATATTTTCTCCGTCTGTTTGTTCGTTCATTTCAAATGGAATCTAATTGTAACAATGCCTGTTCTAATTAAAATGTAAACATAGCAGATATTTTTCGAGGTTTCAGGAGAATTTTGTTGGTGTAAGTAGGAAAAGTCTCACCCGGCGCCTCCACCAATTTGTTAAATTTCGTTCCAATTGACAGGGGAATTTGAAAACGCCTACACCTGCCCTCCTCAATTCAAATCTTTGAAAGTATCGTCCAGAAATCCAATAATCGACGTTTTAGTCGATGTTGATAAGAGTTTCAGAGTCTAATTCTAGATTCTAAGACGTTTTCATCGTTAAACATCAGTTTAGCGGAAGGTTTAGACAATTTTGGTCAATTTTAGCAAAAAAAAGCCTTTGCTTGTAGTCAAGTTTTAGGATAATTTTACGCCCTTGTCGACTTTAAGGCAAAGTTTTGCTAAGGCGAGCTTAATTAGCTGGAGAACAGTTTTGCCTTCATTTAGCATTAGACACACTCAGCCTTGTTACTCAATAAAATTTCGACTTTTGGCAAACTTTTAA
>JAZBGW010002674.1:0-10370 GCA_037464815.1 Mylabris variabilis | reverse complement strand
AACTTTGAGTCCATCAACTGTAACCAAAAAGACAAGTGTGCATTAACTTATGTTGGAAAAAAGAAGAAGAACTTTGATCTTTATCGGTGTACCCCTTTATTAATATTGATCAAGCTGTGAAAATGTTATGATTATCTTAAATTAAAAATACACCATTGTTCCTATCTATTTTCGAATGTTTGAAATTAAGATTATATAATTTTACTTACAAATTATACGGGACAATAAGCGGGTACTAGTTGCCATTGTATTATTTCGTAATTGACGATAATAAGACTCCTAAATTTAATCGTTTTCACTTTCAAAACATCAATTTTTTGATATGATTTGATAAATTAGTTTATAAATCAAAGTCCAGCTAACTAACGGACAAATATCACACCAAACAGTAACTCCCAAATTTTCATAAACTTCCTGCTCAATACACCACCTTACATTAATGTCACCCTCTTTCTTTCCAATCATTAGTTAAAAAAAGACAAACAATACAAGGTTAGGTGTGTTGTAGACATACACTAACAATTGCCGGCACTTTCGAAGAGCTGCCATCTCCTCATACTACAATTAACTAGGACAATGCACTCTATTCTGTCAACATTATAGAAATTGCTATTACCGACATACGGCATTTATACAGGTTGTACATATATACAATAAAATGGTATACGCTTTCGTGGTGCTGCCATCTATTAATATAGTAATAATAATAATAATAATAACTAGTACATCAACATTAATTCTGTCAATATTACAGAAAATGATATTGCCGACAAATATAGTGAGCGTTAGTGCGCATGTTGGATCTCACAAAATTTTGTGTAAATAGATATTAGGAATAATTGTATAAATTTTAAGACAAATTACAACTACCGAATATATTCCGATTAAAAATAAGTAAAAATTAACTGTGCTTAAAGTAAACACCCAAAAGTAAGTAGAATATTTGAAATTTTCGATTATATTAACACAGTAACTGTAACGTTAACGTTAGATATATGCTCATGCGCATTAAATTTTGACTGTTTTATAAGCATTATCGTTATAGTGATAGTCTTTATTGTTTTAAATTTGAATTCTATTTGAGTTTTATTGTTAATATTTTTGCGTACTTGAAATTGGAGTATTAAGGGACGTACGTTATATTTAGGGATTTTCGTGTGTTACTAGAACGGTGGTTGGTATTATCATCACTGTAAATTCGATCGCGCAAGCGTAACGCGCCAATCTGACGAATAACTGTATGTTTTCATATCAGTCAGCAACAGAGTTCGTGATATTGTTGGTGGCATTTAAATTTCCCTTTAAATTTTCTTTTTTATTATTATTTTGTTTTTTCTTTTTGTGTAATTCTTTCATTATTCGTATAAGTGTTTCAGTTGTAGTTTTGTGTTATATTTCGTATGGTTTTTTAATTTTTCACCATTAAAGGTAATTGAAAATTCCATCAAAATTGATGGCCGATTTTTTTCCCGGCATTTTCTCAATAAATGCAATTTTTACAATTCTTATGAATCAAACCCCTAATTTTTTTTATTTAAATTTATTTATTATACCGTAAATTATTATATAATTTTTTAAAAAATATTTCTTACGTGGATATTTTTATTTTATTATGATATAATATCTCGGCCACGTATAACCTCAAATCGTTAATATAATTTTACAATTTGCACCCTTTTAATAGATTTTTTCAAATAGTTTTTGTTAGTATGATAAACTTTAAAGGTATTTGACCTATAATTAATCGATAGTTTATCGATATCGCTATTTAATTACCAAATTTAATGCTTGTTAAGAATCAATTGCCGCCAAAATGCAAATGTCAAATTAATAAAAAAATTCGATATTTATTTATAAATTTTCTTAGGTTTATCCGTCACATAATTGTTTAATTATCGTATCGAAGGGCTATTAGATGTGTATACAGTGAGATGATTTATAATTATCAATCTTTGATTAATTTTCCAGTAAACAATTAATTTGCCACCATGAGTTCAAGAGATAGTGAACAAGAAATGCAACCTGGATCAAGGTATTTATTCTTTTAATTTCTGTTATTTTGGGGGTATTTTAACGAAATTGCATTTATAGCTGCGAAGGAAATATCGACAATAATGAAAATGATCTTGCCAGTGAACTGTAAGTACTTTATTCTGTGTATTGTAACTTAAAATAACGCATTTTTGTAAGCTTTAAATGGAGGTAAATAATCCTTTTAAACGTCATTTAATAATTATCAATCAAGGTCTTTTAATCGATAATTTATCATGCTGCATAAAAGAAATCGTTAAAAACTGACATAAACAAACTATTTAAATTATGCAATAGAAATTAAATTTTATTATTGTATTTCTCTCTCGTAGAAATACTTGTACTGATAATGGTACAGATGCCAATATAGGAATCGAACAAGATTCCAACGATACTGCCCAAAACATTGAAAGGTATAGATTTTCGTGATTTGTTGATTGATTAATTAATAAATTAATAACTCATCTACTTCACATTTTTAGTGTTCAATTAGGTGCAAGTGGATCAAATCCAAATTCTAGTGAAGTGAATAAGAATTATTTGAAAAATTTCAATCCAAATTCATTGCCATTTCCTGAACTACTTAAAATTCACGAAAACCGTTTCTTATCCGGCTTTGAATTTGGTGAAGCAACCAAACGTCAAGCTCGCGAAAATATGAGATATTCTTGGTTGAAATGTGAAACTGAATTGAAAAAGACTGAAAAAACTTGTGATAAAGTATATTATTATTATTATTCTATTTAATTATTTATAATGATTAATGAATTTATCAATTTTCAGCATCCAGTAACACCATTTCCTGAAAGAGATCATAAAACACCCCATTCCCAGAAACGATCAAATTCGGACGATTCTAGTGAATTGAATACGAATTCAGATACTGAATTTAGTCCAGTATCACGACATGTACCACAAATTCTATTAAAACATAGTGATTGTGTTGAAGTATGGAATTTTATGGTGAATAAAGAGGAAGCAGCAAATAAATTACGTAATCCGAGAGTGTTTCTCGATTTCAAATCAGTTACACCACGTATGCGAGCAATATTACTCGATTGGTTAATGGAAGTAGCTGAGGTTTATCATTTAAGACGTGTTACATATTATTTAAGCGTTGATTATTTTGATCGTTTTTTATCAATACGTCCGGATATACCGAAAAGTATGTTACAACTAGTTGGTGTTACATGTTTGTATATTGCTGCAAAACTTGAAGAAATCTACCCGCCGAGTTTGGCTGAATTCTCTTATGTTTGTGATGGTGCTTGTAAAGCTCAAGAGATTGTTTCTTGTGAAATTCTACTTTTAAATGTAAATTGAATCAATTTTTCTGATTTGTGTGTAATTATTATAATTTTTTTTAGAGTTTAGGATGGGAAGTTACAATAACAACACCAAGTGATTGGTTGAACTTATATATGCAATTATATACCAAAGCGGGTGATTTGATAAAATCAAAATTGTATTTGAATCGTGATTTTGTGTATCCGAAATATTCAGCTTATAATTTTATTAAAGCATCACACCTTATGGATCTTTTAAGTTTAGATCCAGCATTTTTAAGTTACAGTTACAGTGTCATTGCCGCATCTGCCATGCATTACACATTCGGCCGAAGAGCTGCATTATCCGTTTCAGGTAATCATTTTTAAATTATACTGTTTATAAAATAATTAAACAAAAATAATTGAAGGTTTAACTTGGCAACAATTAAAACCGTGCGTTAAATACATGTCGATGTTTTATAATATACTCAGCGAAGCACCTGATCCACGTCTACAATCGTGTGTAACCGATCCATCGATGGATGAAGCAACTCGTGAAGCTAAAAATTGGAATAGTTCAGAACAATACACACTTCAAACTCATGTAGCAACAATGGATTATTTCGTACGTTATTTCTAGTAATTTTAATCCAGAATTTAATTGAATAATTTTTAGGAAAGAGTGACAATAATTCGTTTAGCTAACATGACCGGTTTGATCGATAAAAAGAAGATTGAAGAGGGTAATAAGCTCGATGATAAGAGGATTGATGAAGAAGCAAGACAATTAATGGAAGATTTAGAAGAGTTAAACAACGACGATTATGACGACGACAGTAAACAATTACAGTTTGATCCTGAACAACCATCTACCAGTACTGGTGCTCGTGGCAGTGCCGATAATTTCAGTATTGAGGAGTTTTTCAATATAATCATGGCAGAGGAAGAACTAACCGATGATTAAATTTCTATATTCTTTTCTGCTTATTGGATTTGGGTTAACTACCTCTCTTTTTTAATATCATTATTCGTTCTGTGTTCTTTTCTCCAGTTAAATTATAAATATATGTATTAGTCAAGGAAACAATGTGATTTTCGAAATTTGATTATATTCTTAGGTTTTTGACTAAAAGACTGTACATATATTGAAAGAAATTGTTCGTTACAAATTATTTTCATAAGTTGAAATAAAAAGTATTTTAATGTTTAATTTAGTGTTTTTATTCGTTGATTTTTACAAAAATATATTGGCGTACAAAATTATCCAATATAAAGCAAATAGAAATTCGCACAATTCAAACGATTGAATTGTGCGAATATCTAAATAATTAGTTGCATTTTCTAGATATAAAAATAAAAAAATAGTCTTCCATATGGACCCTTATTTGGTCGAAATAATGTACTTGTTGCCAATCAATAAATATATTCGTGTATAATTCGAGTGTATTGTCAAGAAAAAATTATGTACGAGGAATGTTATTTGAATACTTATATAAAAATATCTTTATACAATATGGCATGAACATACAACGATGGTATATAAAAAATAGAGACATAAATTATTCAAAAAGAAATTAGATTATTCTTACTGGCAGTAATATCCGAAACGATGCCAAATATTCGGCAATTAATATAAATGTATAATATATTAATATATAAAAAATATTGCATAGAAAAACTATAAACGTTGGGAATAAATAGATATCTCTTAAAAATTAACACAATTTTAAGCAAATTTAATTTTGCGCGATTTTTTAATACTGTAGAATTTCCTATTAAATTTTGAATTGGATAAACAGAGATCAAAAATATACAGAAATATAGATTTGAATGTTGACAAAAAATTGCGCAAAATTCTAACAATTTTCTTCAATAATTCAACATTGCGTATATTTAAAAAAAAAACACCCATATTAAATGCATTTCATTAATTCCATCAAAATTTTACATAAGAAGGCCGCAATCTTTTAAATTATTTTTTATAATAACATCTGTAACAGCATCAAATACAAACTGTATATTATTTGTATCTGTGGCGCATGTAAAATGTGTGTAAATTTCCTTCTGATCTTTTCGTTTATTTAAATTTTCAAATTTCATACGTATATAAGCCGATGCATCCTCGTAAGTATTTGA
Organism: Mylabris variabilis; assembly: GCA_037464815.1. NCBI lineage: Eukaryota > Metazoa > Arthropoda > Insecta > Coleoptera > Meloidae > Mylabris > Mylabris variabilis. Next base: position 4,935 of record JAZBGW010002674.1, on the reverse strand, counting down.
ACCTGTGTATTCCGGGAAACATATTGTCAATGGACTGCGACAGATTTTCTCTTCAAATAAATCTTTTTTATTCAAAAACAATATTATCGATGTTGAAACAAACCATTTACTATTACATATTGAATCGAATAATTTCATCGATTCAACCATACGATTCATTTCTTCATCTTCAGCTAACACCAAATCATACCCTAAAAACAATAAATGATCACTCATTTGTATGGTAGTCGTTATAAAACGATTTTAACATTATAACGAACAAGTTTCTAGACATGACCGACTATACAAAAGGTGGGAGTACAATAAGTACAAAACATTATGTTTTTTTATTTTCAAAAAGCAACGCAAGCTTAACAAATAGCCGCAAGATAATTTATGATCCGCAAAATTCGAAACCACCACTATTTTTTTTGGATGGTTTCAAGAACTCATCTGAACCCAAGCACCTTTTCGAAGAATACTAGCCAGTTAATGGTCCTTAATCATTTAATGTATATATTCAAAGTAATTTACAATAATGCAGAAATAGAATTAATTAAAATTGAAACGTACAAAAAAAACTCCCTGGAATGTTGAGAATAAAAAAATCTTCACTTATAATTAAATTTGATTAATCGAAAACCGTGCAGCGAATCAGGTCGTCTTGCATCAAAATTGCAAAGTATTAAAGTCATTAAATGTGCGTAGTTTAATATTTTTAAAACCATTAAAATTTTACCTACTTATTATTGTAGCTTTCCAAAAAAATTGGTTTCTGTGCAAATAAGGGCGGTGAAGGTCAACATTATATATGAGACAAATTTTCAATAAAATTCGCTTAATCACTCTATTCTTTTCGTGAATCAAATATTGGGAATTTACTCTAACAGAAGGGGGAAGTTCGAAAAACCTAATTTTATTGTTTTTTTTATAATTTTTTAGGGTGTATTTCTGGAAATCGTTCCAAAACGGATCGATTTTACCGAAACTTTTCGCACGAATCGTCGCTGGAATTGATTCGCTTGAAATATTCTTGGGAACACCCATATAGTAAAAGCCATTTTACATTAAGTGTTTAAATTTTAAATTTTTTATGATTTTGTTGTTTTCGTTAAAATAATTTTCGTTTAATTCTGCAATCAATGGTATGTGAAAAAGTAGGGTTTTGCATACTTTTTTGTGTAAGTGTATGTGCTTTTGTAGTTTATTTTAAACAATGGAAGACCACCTAAGAAATGACGTGGCGTGTATTAATGGTGTAAACAGGTTTACATTTACTCAATATCTACCGTGAAAATGTACACTTGTAAAGCCAGTTTTGCCTATTAAATTTCTAGAATATTATCGTTAATTAAATAAATTGACTAGAATTGGATGTCTATGAACTTTACGGTTAAAATATTTTCGTTTTATAAAACTTACCTGATAATGCAACACAAAATATAATAGCTGTAACACCTTCGAAACAATGTATCCATTTTTTTCGTTCGGATCTCTGGCCGCCGACATCGAACATTCTGAAATTTGATTTTAAAATTAACAAAAATTTCCAATTAATTATAAAAGTAGAGATTACTTAAAATGTAATCCTTTAAATGAGAAATGTGTTTCTACAATTCCAGTTGTTTTAACTCGAGTCCTCAATACATCCTGTTGTGTTGGTATATAATTTGGTTGTGATATTCTATCTAATGCATTTAAATAATAAGCTGCAGAATCATTTAATTGATATTCACGTGAACGTGCAAAACACAATTGTACACCAGGATCTTGCCATAATGTTTTCATAAGCATTACTAATTCCGGTGTTAATTCACCTTCTTCTGCTGCACTTGCATATGTGAAAAATTGACGGGCTATATTCTAGAAACAATAAAAATAATTAACATTAATTTTATTTATTATTAATTAATACATCTTACTGTTCGTTCTGGATCGGCGAAATCAATTTGTAATTGGCCCATAGCACGGATAATTGCCATTAAACTTTGTATAGTATTACTATAAACAACAGGACGATATTGTTCGCATTCTTCACGAGAATAACCAGTTTCGTGTATTATTTTCATTTGTTTAACAATAGTACTCTTCCCGGATTCGCCGGCGCCTTCAAATAACAAATAATTAAAACAATTAACAATTATTTGAATTCTGTATGATGATTAATACGTGAATGTCAAACAATTTAGTCATTCATTGTACAAATATGATAAAATTTTATTATTAGAAATTCCATAAATTTACGGTTATTTATTGAATTCTTTTTATCGTCAATCAAACAATTCAAAACAGTTAGAAAATTTTTATAATTGATAAAATATTTGGAATTTACCGAGAAGCAACAGCTTGACTTCGCTGGCTGCACGTTCCCCATCAGCCCTTAAATCTCTATCAATTTTCTTCGATCTCTCCGATGCCTCCTTATCACCAGTTGTACTAACCGCACAACCCATTTTCTTATTCAAAGCAAAACAGTTTATTTCCTTTGACACTTGTTGCTATTTAACATCCAGACACAGACAAAACAAAAATTAAACACGACACGACTCCACCCGCTGCTGCTGTTGCTGTTGCTTCGGCTTCATTCATTCAGAACAACAGAGGAAAAACAAATGACGGTTAATAAATAGAATGAAAAACAAAAGTCCCTAGAAATACCAACGGTTGGTCACAGAAACTGAACACAAACAAAGCGGGAAATTTAAAATTAAGAACAAAATGAAATTTCTTTTGTTCTATAATTTTAAATTATATTAACAATAATAATAATATATTAATAGTTTACAAAAAGAATTTAATGAAGAAAAATACGTTAATTTATCAACCTAACTGATTTTCTATATAAATCGCTGCAATAACCCAGAGGCGTAACTATAAATTTTGGGCCCCCGTGCAATCGTCATTCGGGCCCCTATTCATACAAGATGATTCAAGAGGATGGCCCAATAAAAGTGAAAATTAGAAAAATTTGGAAGTCAATAAAAAAACTAGTTTTGGGCAATGTCACCATTTTCAAAAATACGCTAAACTCGTGAAACAACTGAAAATGACGCTCTCAACATTGATTTTTTCTTCTTCGTTTTTCTCTATTGTATTCTGGAACAGGTGAAAATATTTCGTATTTTTTTCTAAAATGTAATGGAGTAAAAAATCAATGTTATTGGAGTCATTCTTTTTCAAAATCGAAACGTTGTCCAAAATGAGCGTTTTTTGACCCACTTCTAAAAAAGCTTCAGATTTTGCTAAAATGGTCTCCAATAGCCGAAATATTATTCGAATCGCACTCAAACTATCGAGAGTTTCACAAGAATTGCCAACATTTAAAACAAACGGACGTCCAGGTAAAATTATAAAAAATACAAAACAGAACATTAGTTCACTTATTCTTATTTCTAAGCTGGGAAATTTCGAAATTCTTGAACTAAATTCAAAATATTTTTCAGGCCCTTGTCTATGCTTGCGGGCCCCTAGAGGGTTACCGAACCCCGGAGAAAAATACCCTGCTCCAACGGCTCATATAGGGCTTGCGTTAATGTCCTAATTATAGAGGTTTCCAATGACATTTTTGACTTACCAGTTCGAAATATGTGCACGTACTGTTGTGGGTGGGACAAACCATTATATTTTGTAATTTTTCCCACAATACTAATTTGATGAATTCTGTGGCAGCAAAATTTTTATTGACACACCTTGAAAAAGGTGATCGTTGACAAAACTAGAGGCTTTAATAATGAATAGTGAACTGTATAGGGACAAGTTCTAGAGTTGATAAGCAGAGCCCCTCACCAAGAGATGGCACTATCGAACAAACGAGAGTTAAAAGAAACTTCTGGATCTAACGTTCATAAGCACTTCAACAAAAATTTTGAGACAAAAAATCTTTTGTGTTTCTATACAATAGATCGGATACCCCTGTATTTAATTAATGAGCAGTAAATTAATTATCTAGAACGCCATATAATTATTAGAGATTTAGTTAAAGTATTGTTTTAATTCGTTGTGTAATGGGAGAAATTCTCAGATTATCAGGATTGCAGAACTATGGAAATTTTGAGTCGTATTCAGTAACTTTACTAAATAAGCAATTGTGCCCAATTGTTTGCATTAGCATTATCATTTGGATAAGAGCTGTCTATCTTACTCACTTCAATTTAATTCTTACAATATTTTGGTCAACTATAATTCAACAGCGGGATTTGCACGCAATTGAGTGCCGATAACGTCACTGCTCTGAACTATATCTTATGTTAGCTCTCTTCAACCGCACCCGATCTCCATCGACCTTTCAACGGAGTTATACGTTTATTTGTTGCGATTGTAACACTACAATCATTCAACGTAGTTGATGAACTGAGTGAGCGATGTCACAAACAATAAACAGGCGGTCTACTGTACTTACAAGATTTTTATTAGCTCAGGGTTAAAGTACTTGGTGAAATCGAGTCACGTTGTGTCTATGGCGTGCGCTGACGATAATCGGGCGACAGTCTAAAATAAATTCCCGATCCGCTATTAAACTATAACTATACTTTGTAGTTTGTACCTTATCACCAGCGTCGTAGCTAAGCGTTTGCCGATGGGCCGGCTGCCAGGGGCGCACTCTCTATATTTAATGCTTGTATATATAACTTAAATTACATTATAAAGTTTTTCCTAAAAAATAAGTTTTGGGAGGAATTTAAATCTTGCCCTCAGTGCTGACAACCTTAGCTGCTACGCTGCTTATCATAGAGACTTTCTATATTGAATCAGCAAATTGTTGGAAAATACATTTATATGACTCGAATGAGACAAATGCTACAAACGCTGCAGTAACTTTCATAATGATAATCATCAGTAGCGTAGTCACAAGTTGACAGGCCTGTTTTCGCGTTTTCCGGTTTACAAAACAGGCCCTAAATGCACATTTTTGGTTATTGATTTTAGCTGCTCATACATCTTTCTAGGACGACGGGC
>JAZBGW010002673.1:0-10916 GCA_037464815.1 Mylabris variabilis | reverse complement strand
GAAGAGGCGGCTACTACTGAAAATAATGATAACAAAATTATTGAAAAACCGGACGAATATGAAGATTATGATACATCCGATGAGGAAGATATTCGTAACACTATTGGTAATATACCGAAGAATTGGTATGATGAATATAAACATTTAGGTTATGATTGGGATGGTAAACAAATAATAAAACCACAAATTGGTGATAGTTTAGATAATTTTTTAAAACGTATGGAAGATCCAGATTTTTGGCGTACAGTAAAAGATCCACAAACTGGTCAAAATATTATATTAACAGATGATGATATCAATTTAATTAAACGTATTAATAAACAACAAATACCTGATATGAATTTTAATAATTATGAACCGTGGATTGAATGGTTTACAAATCAAATTGAACAAATGCCAATACGTAAATTTCCAGAACATAAACGTTCATTTCTACCAAGTCAAAGTGATCAAAAGAAAATATCGAAATTGGTACATGCATTAAAAATGGGTTGGATTAAAACACGTGATGAACAAATGAAATTATATGCAAAAAAACAACCACAATTCTATATGTTATGGACAAGTGATGATCAAGCTGAGGATATGCGACGTATACATAAACATATACAAGCACCGAAACGTTTCCTACCTGGACATGCTGAATCATATAATCCACCACCTGAATATCTATTCGATGAAAAAGAATTAAAATTGTGGCATAAACAAAAGAATTCACCGTGGAAACGTAAATTACATTTTATACCAGAGAAATATGATTCTTTACGTAAAGTACCGGCATATAATCGTTATATAAAAGAACGTTTCTTACGTTGTTTAGATCTTTATCTATGTCCAAGAGGTATAAAAATGAAATTAAATATAGAACCGGAATCTTTAGTACCGAAATTACCGAGTCCTAAAGATCTACAACCATTTCCCAATTGTTTTGCTATCAATTATCAAGGCCATACTGATATGGTACGTAGTATAAGTACTGATAAGACTGGACAGTATCTAGTTAGTGGTTCAGATGATGAAACTGTAAAAATTTGGGAAATTAATACTGGACGTTGTTTGAAAACTATTAAAACTGATAATGTTGTACGTTCAGTTGAATGGTGTCCAAATCAAGCATTATCATTAATTTTAATAGCTAGCGGTAATCAAGTTTTATTAATTAATCCACAAGTTGGTGATTTTTTGATAACACAAAAAACAGATAGTTTATTAAAAGAATTACCGAAAATCGATGATATTATACCGGAACGTATACGTACAACTGTACAATGGTTAGAAACAAACGATGATGATTATTATAAACGTGGTGTACGTATTGTATTAAAACATTTTAAAGAAGTAACAAAAGTTGTATGGCATGGACGTGGTGATTATTTTGCTACATTGATGCCAGATGGTGCAAATCGTTCTGTATTAATTAATCAATTAAGTAGGCGACGTTCACAATTACCATTTACCAAATCCAAAGGTTTAGTTCAATCAGTTTTGTTCCATCCAACCAAACCGTTTTTATTCGTTGCCACACAACGTCATGTACGTATCTATGATTTAGTTAAACAAACATTGTTGAAGAAATTATTAACGAATTCGAAATGGATATCAACAATGGCGATACATCCGCTTGGTGATAATCTACTTGTTGGTACTTACGATAGGAAAATGTTATGGTTTGATTTAGATTTAAGTACGAAACCGTATCAAACATTACGTTTACATGGTACAGCTGTACGTGGTGTAGCTTTCCATAAACGTTATCCATTATTTGCATCCGGTTCCGATGATAAGAGTCTTATCATCTGTCATGGAATGGTCTACAAGTGAGTTTATTTAGGTTATTATTGTTTTATTTGTGTCAATTTTTTGTTTTGTTATAGTGATTTATTGAAGAATCCATTGATTGTACCGTTGAAACGGTTACAAGACCATCAAACAAATAACGATTTTGGTATATTTGATGTGCATTTTCATCCATTACAACCGTGGGTATTTTCAGCCGGTGCTGATGGTACAATTAAATTATATTCTAATTAAATTGTTAATAAAAGAAATTTCCGAATACGTCCCTGTCGGTTTTCCGTGAAATCGAGTGGTTTTTGGTAATTTTTATAGAGTCAAGTTGGTATGAGTCAAGCGTTGACCAATCAATAATGAGCGCGCTAACAGTGGCGGATTTTCAAAATTTGGGTCCCTCGATCAAATTTCGTTTTGCTTGTTTTTAACAATTTTTAATTGAAATGACACGATTAATTGTTAATTTTTTTTAAATAAATGAGGTGGGATATAACGGCTCTAGCAAAATAAATGCAATCAAGGGCTCGCTTTCATATTAGAATTCTAGGATTCCTCGGTGCCCCCTGATACTTTCGCTAGTTTCGCTACAGTTCATAAATTGCAAATTATCAAAACATTGCAGAATAATCAACTTTGATTCGTTGAAATTTATTTAATCCTAAATTTTTCTTTTCACATTGCTTATTACTATCAATTTAAGTTTAAGAATGCATTCTAAAATAATCTAGAAATACGTCCCTGTCTTGAATTTGTAATATTCTAGTGATTTTCCCTATTGTTGTGTTGGTTATCGGTCATATAATAAGGTGTGTACCTGTCACAACGTCGTTTTTACTAAAAACTAAAACCAGAGTGTGTTGGCATCGTAGCCAGTGGCGCATTATTACATTTGGCGCCCATTTTGCGGGTTCTCTAATGCGCCAAAGATTTATTTTGTGGCACTATTATTGGAAAGTCAAAAATACTCCTCGTATTGCTTTTTCTGCTAGTTTTTTGGTTTTGTTGAAGGATCTGATGATTGTACCTTTGAAACGGTTGCAATTAAAATCTAAATAGTTAATAAAATAATTTTCTGAATACGTCTCTGTCCATTTTCGATTAAATATAGTGATTTTCTTTAGTCATGTTGGTATGAGTCAAGCGTTGACCAATCAACAATGAGCGCGCTAACAGTGGCGGATTTTCAAAATTTGGGCCCCTCGATAAAATTTAGTTCTGCTTGTTTTTAACAATTTTTAATTGATAATTTTTTTCGAAATAAATGAGGTGGAATATAACGGCCCTAGCAAAATAAATGCAATCAGGAGCTCATTTACATATTATTTTGTATAAAAACAGGATTCTAAGACTTTTCTGTGCCCCCTGATACTTCATTCTTTTTGTTGTACGCTAGTTTCGCCACAGTTCTAAATTTTATTTAATCATAAATTGCAAATTATCAAAATATTGCAGAATCATCAACTTTGATTCATTAAAATTTGTTTAATCCTAAATTTTTCTTTTCACAATTCTTATTAATTACTGTTACTTTAAGTTTATGAATGCATTCTAAAATATTCTAGAAATACGGCCCTGTCTTAAATTTGTAATATTTTAGTGATTTTCCCTATTGATGTGTTGGTTATCGGTCATAAGTCATAAGGTCGTTTTTACTAAAACTATAACCAGAGTGCGTTGGCATCATAGCCAGTGGCGTATTATTACATTTGGAGACCAGGTTACGGCTTCCCTAATGCGCCAAATACATATATATTTTGCGGCACTATTGTTGTAAAGTGGAAAAAAATACTCCTCGTATTGCTTTTTCTGCTAGTTTTTTTGGTTTTGATGAAGGATTTGACGATTGTACTTTTGAAACGGTTTACAATTAAATTATAAGTTGATAAAAGAACATTTACGAATACGTCCCTGTCTCTTTTCGGTGAAATCGTGTGATTTTTATCAAGTCATGTTGGTATGAGTAAAGTTTTAACCAATAACAGTGACGGATTTAACAACTTTTAATTGAGTATATAAATTGATGATTTTTTTTTAAATATAAATATTTAGTATCTATGGCCAAACTGTAGGGGATGAGGCTCAACTAAGATATAAAGGCTCAAAAAAAATAATAATAATAAATGTACTTAAGTTCACATATTACTTTGTATAAAGATAGGATCTTAGCGCCCTTCATCAGCTTTTTGGGGCCCTCGGCACTGCTCCGGTAGTTTCGTAACTGAGCGTTAAATTCGAGCTGTTTCCAGTTGGATTTAATTAAAATTGCAAATTATGAAAATATTGCAAAATTTCAGTTTGTATAAGTTATTAATTTCGTTCAAATGTATAAATGTATTCTAAAATAATCCGGAATTACGGCCCTGTCTTAATCTTGTCTATGCTTGTAACATTCTAGTGATTTTTCGTATTGTTATATTGGTAGTCGGCCACACCTACCGTCGACCAATCACAATCATCGATTACGTACAATTTCAAAAATGGCCGTTTAGATGTTTATACGTAGACCGGTTATTAGTTTCTTTTATATAAAAATAAAAAATATTTAGAATTTCCACACTTTCCAATTTATTTTTAATTCAATTAAACCGTAAATAAAATGTCGAGTGAATCAATTAAAAATGTAAGTAATTAGTGTAATTAAACAATTTTGTAAAAGAGAAATTCTTGTTACAGTTCTCCAGTTTGGAAGCACCAGGTTATGTTGGTTTTGCTAATTTACCAAATCAGGTGCATCGGAAATCGGTCAAGAAAGGTTTCGAATTCACATTAATGGTAGTTGGTGAAAGTGGATTAGGCAAATCAACATTAGTTAATGCTTTATTTTTAACCGATTTATATCCGGAACGTGTCGTCCCTGATGCCATCGGTTCGTTTGTTTATTTATTTATCCATCATAGATAACTCAATTTAATTTTATACACAACCAATTAATTTATCCATAGTCAACTCGATTAACAATTGTATAACCAATCAAATTGTTGTATTGTTAACAGTGTTTTGTTTAATTTTTCAATGATGATTCGATTCAAATCTTTTACAGAAAAAATGAAGCAAACTGTAAAATTAGAACCGTCAACTGTAGAAATTGAAGAGCGTGGCGTTAAATTACGTTTAACTGTTGTTGATACACCTGGTTATGGTGATGCAATTGATAATACAGATTCATTTACAGAGATAATACGTTATATTGATGAACAATTTGAACGTTTTCTACGCGATGAATCCGGTTTAAATCGTAAAAATATCATGGATAATCGTATACATTGTTGTTTCTATTTTATATCACCATTTGGGCATGGTTTAAAGCCGTTAGATATCGAATTTATGAAACAATTACATAATAAAGTCAATATAGTTCCTGTTATTGCCAAAGCTGATGTATTAACAAAGAAAGAAATGCAAAGACTGAAACAGAAAGTTATGGATGAAATACGCGAGAATGGCATTAAAATTTATACATTACCAGAATGTGATTCAGATGAAGATGAAGAATATAAAGAACAGGTTGTTTAATTTTGGTATTTGCCCTTTTTTTTGAAAAATCTTTAATTTTGATGTTTTTTTTTAGGTGCGTCAATTGAAAGAGGCTGTGCCATTTGCTGTATGCGGTGCAAATACATTATTAGAAGTGCGTGGTAAACGTGTACGTGGCCGTTTATATCCATGGGGTGTTGTTGAAGTTGAAAATCCTGAACATTGTGATTTTATTAAATTACGTACAATGTTAATAACACATATGCAAGATTTACAAGAAATCACACAACAAGTACATTATGAGAATTATCGTTCTGAAAGGTTAGCAAAAGGGGCACCCCCATCTACTACTACTACTACTACCATTACCACTACTACTAAACGTAACAATATGTAAGTTTGTTGAATGAATGTTTATTTTTTTGTTTGTTTGTTTGTTGTGTTTTATGGTGATTGGTGGTTGGTTGTAGGTATTTCATTCATTAAATTATACAATTTCCTATACAGGGTGTGTCTTAGTGTTCTAAAATTTGGTATATAACCGTTTTGCCGCCTGAAGTACCTTCATTGTTCTAACAACTCCTGTTATATGGGGGTAGTACACCCTACTCTCTTATTTTAAATGGAATGGTATATTTTTTTGTATTTTTAAATTCTTTGATAAAATCGAAGGGGACTTTGATAATACAACTTAAGGTCTAACGCGGAAAGTTTTTCAGATATATGAACTTTAAGAGAAATTTCAAATTTTGCAATGTTCGATCAAAAAAATCATATATTTGAAACTATTGCAGCTAAATGGTTAAAATTTGGAAGTCTAATAGCGCAAGCAACGCGCTTTCCACCAAATCTTGTAGAATTCAATAATCGTTCAGCGTTTATCTAGAATAAAAAAAGTTTTCAGGCAATTTTCGAAGTATAATATCTTGCTTATTTTAAATAGAATACCATACTTTTCTTTATACGGTTCGATAGATAAGAAAATTCTATATTGAACTGCATTAGCATTCCCTATACCTATCTTTGATAATTTTTCAGTTATTCAAAATTTTCAATTTCATCTAATTTTTTCCCCCAAAAAAAAAGAGAAAATATAAAACATAGAAGGCTGAACAAAACAACTTTCAATTCAATTGTCACAATTGACGTGAAAATAAATAAGTAATTTCAGGCTATCCCAATAAAGAAAAAATGGAAGAAATTGATAATTAATTAAATCAATATTTATTGCATTTTTTTTGTGCATGTGGAATATTCTAAAGTTGTAAAAAATAAATGTAAAAAATTCAATTATAACCTCAATTGTGATATTTTGTCATTTTGCTTAGCCTTCTATGCATTTCATTATAGCTGAATTAGTTTAGCATAGGTGACTAGACGTATTAGATTTGCTTTCAAAGGATATGATTGGACGAAACTGAATATTTTAAATAACTGATAAATAGTGATAAATTATCAAAGATAGGTATAGGGAATGTTAATATAGTTTGATATAGATTTTTTCTCTGTCCAACCATGTAAAAAAATATGGTCTTCTATTTAAAATAAGCAAAATATTATAGTTTCAAAATTGCCTGAAAGGAAAATTTATTTCAGTTAAACGCTGAAAGATAATTAAACGCTATAAGCTTTACTAAAAAGGACATTGTTTATGCTATTTATATTCGAAATATCAGAATTTTAGTAGCAATAATTTGAAAAAATACGATTTTTTTAATCAAACACTACAAAATGTAAAATTTCATGAAAAGCCTAAATATCTGAAAAACTTTCAGCGTTAGACTTCAGGTCGTATTATCAAAGTCACCTTCGATTTTATCAAAGAATTTAGAAATGCAATAAAAAATATACCATTCCATTTAAAATAAGAGAGTAGGGTGTACTACCCCATATAACGGGGGTTGCTAGAACAATGAAAATATTTTCTAGAGAAGGTTCAGGGGACATGATGGCTATATACCAAATTTCAGAAACATTTATATATTAAAAGTACAGGGTGTGCCGTAGTTATGGGCCATTAAAAGTATAAGAAGTTGTAATTACCGGGTGATTCATCTAAAGCGAAAAGTTCTTATGGCAACTCCCATTATTTGGCGAGTAATTCGAAAAATATTTCAAGGATTTTAGCAGAATTAGAACTTCGTAGCTAATTTGGATGTTCGTCTGAAAACGCCCGTTTTGAACAAGGCTGCGATTTTCAAAAACGACTAAACGATTGAAAATATTTTTCAAAGGTACTTCAGGCAACAAAAGGGCTAAATACCAAATTTTAGAAATGTCCTTTTTATACTTTTAATGGCCCATCACTAGGATACACCCTGTAGAATATGCTCAATTTATTCCGGGTGGATCACTTAGGGGGATTTCGGACTGATTTTGATTCGGCGAAAATCTTCAACTTTCAAATAACGATTACGTGGTTGTCACCATAGAAACGAACTGTCAGTCCGGAATGCCCTTAATTGTTTCTAATTTCGGTAAATAATATGAGAATCTATAAAAAACTAGAATTCTTATCAATTTGTTGAAAGTAGATTAAAACTGAAAGTTTGGTAGCTACATTTACGATAATATTTGCGTAATTTTGCAATTTAATCCTCACAAGGGGTGGTGAGTTGGGGTTGTTTTAATCATTTCCAAACAGTAGATCAGGTTTCTAATTAATAGAAACCGTACAAATTTTCAATCCTGTTTAAAGGTAATTTTCTGGATGTCGTCGTGATAAAGAATGGTTCATCACGTGACCCGCTAAATTATCAACAGTTTGAAGGTGAACAGAAGGATGTTTCATCGTCCAAAACCTCTTTAAGGGTGCCACAATTTCCACTTTTTGATCGATAAGTTTACCTTCAAACTGATTATAATTGAGTGGGATTTTTTTTGTATTTCAAGTAGTAAAAGAACTTGTCAATGGAAATCTCTTTGTTTATAATAATTAAAAAGTTCTACTGTACGAGTACTATCAATTGCACAAAAAAGTGACCGATTCTTGAGCGAGGAATTTAACGTTTTTCAGTTCGTGTGAGTCGCGCTGTTTCTCTCGTAAGTATTAGTGAGGATGAGTATAAGAGCGCTTAACAGAAAATGGCACTAGTACCCTTCCCTTCCTTTTCTATTTGAACATCTTTTTTTTCTTTTTGGTATTGTCCGCTCCTGCCATTACTTCAGGTTTAGATCTGCACCTTGGCATTTCTTAATTCCAAATGTGCTCTCACGCCGTCGTTCATTTGTAAATTTCTGATTTCGTAGCTGACTCTTCGACGGGGTTTGAACCCCAGACCTTCTCATGAGAGGCAGATATTTCGTGACCTGTGAAAATTCTGTTATATCGTCATAATTATCCTCAAAAGCCTCATAAAATGTGGTCACTTTTTTGTGCAGTTGATAGTACACAATATGAGTTGAATTGGTGACTGAAACAAATTCTAAAATTCAATGCAACTGATGTGAAGTGAATGATTACAAAAACGAACTAATTCGCATACATTCACAATGATTTAGTCAACCGTCTTATCATTAAAATATTTATAAATAGTAAGCGAACCAAACTTCTTGTTGTGATTATCCTCTCTCTTTTGTTTGTCTTCTTATTTCTGTTCTTTCTCTCACTCCTATCTCTTCTTTGAAGATGCACTACGCATGTTTGCGTAAGGACAGTAGTCACATGAAGTGACGAGGTGCCACTGATTATAATTATTATTATTTTTATAGAATTGTGGACGAAAAGGGGGTGAGCAGTAATGATAAAGATCGAATCTTACAAGAGAAAGAGGCCGAATTGAAGAGGATGCAAGAGATGATTGCTGCAATGCAGGCTAAGATGCAACAACAATAAACTGAAGGGTAAAACAACGAAAAAGACACTTTTCTTTTGTTTTGTTTTTTGTTTAACAACACCAACAAAACATATCTTACACGTTATTTATGCTGATTATTTCTTTTATACCATGGTTTAATTTTTTTTTTAATTAATTAATGATAATTGGAGTACTTATCAAGCTGCCTTCCCTATTATTATAAATGTATTTTGATAGATAAGAATCTCTGGAATATTTTTACAAATATTATGTTGAATTTTTTTTATATAATATATTTAGATATAAATGATAAAAAAACTATATATATATATATAAATATTAATCGATATTTTAAATAAAGATTTTTCTTAAGAAAATCAAAACTAGCAAATATTCTCCCCGAATTTTTATTAAATAAAATAATTTACAATTTTTAATTTAATAATACAATAAACTCTTCTTTAATCAACTAATGAATATTGTAAATAAAGTACGAGATTTATAAAAAATTATACAAATAACAGTTAATATTGAGAAATATATTTACAGAAAGAACAGAGAATCGGTGCAAAGAAATGCAATTAAAATTCCAGACATTATAAAAATCAGTCTTGAATATTAAGTACATTCTTCTAAAATTGAATTGACTTTAATAAACAAACGAGTTTTAAATTAAAAACAAATATTATAAATAATTAAAAAAAAATTGTCTCAATTATTTAGGTCATAATACCTTGACTCTATTTCAATAATTATAACTATTACACAAGTATTACTATTTATTGTTACTGTTATAATTAGTATTAATATAAATGGAAACTATTAATTATCAATTTACAAAGGGAAAAAACGAAACAAAATTACATCACTAATCATCTTCTTCGTCATCGTTTACAAATCATTTTGGAGAAACAACAATATCGACAACAACACACACACACATCAGTGTATAAAGAGATGTTTTTCTCATTACCATCCCCACTCCACCCACAGATTTTTTTGGGGGTGATTTGTGCAATTTTGGATAACGATTGCAAAATTATTTAATAAAACATAAATTTTTTTGTAAATAACAAAGATATCACTTGATTCCTCACATCATTCATAAAATTCAAATTTTCAGCCTTTTATTTTTTTTATTTATTTTTTTTTATGAATACGTTTTTGTTTGATTTGAGTAGATTTTGTTTTGATGTGTTCTAGCTATAGGTTTGGTAAATCACAATTTCATCGACAAATTGATGTTGTTTATTTTTGCAATTCCAAATTGTCTCCGAAACGTATTTACCGGAAGATTTGAATTTGTTGGGTTTTTGTTTAATACAAAAAAAAAATCGATCAAGTTTATTTTGTTATAATACCATCAATATCGTTTCTATTATTCTCAGATTTGTTTTCCGTTATCCAGGTTTTTAATTGGAAATAATAATCTAGACGAGACATTGCATATTCCTATAATTTCAATACAAAAAAAAAATTAATTGAGAATTAAAATGTATATAAAACACCTACCCAATATCCGAATGGTATATGTGATGTTTCAGCATTGATAATACCCCATAAACACCAAAATAGATGTGATGCTAATGTAAAGATTTCAACTTCTCTCATTACATCATCGGCATTTTCATTTGAGCCACGTTCTTTTAAATATGTTTGAATGAATTGTAAACGTTGTTTTTCAGTTGGATAATTATCTGGATGTACTGTGAAGAATGGATGATTCTTTTCTGTATAATCATAAATCCATTCAACAAAATGATTGGCAATATCAAAGGCTCGATAATTGTATGAACAATATTCGAAATCTATAAATAGAGAAGAAAATTTTATTATATTAATCAATTTCAGCGG
>JAZBGW010002672.1:0-10917 GCA_037464815.1 Mylabris variabilis | reverse complement strand
TTTTTATTGTTGTGTATGCGAGTCAAAGAGACGTGATTTAAGTCGGGACTTTTGGTGAAGAAGAGAGAAGAGTATTTCGTTCAGACACGTTCGAATCATAACAATCAATGTACATCAAAGAGACGTGTACACCCACCAGGTTCGCAATTTTATGTTTATAATATATTACCAAACATGCCAATAAAATATGTTATAATGCTATCATGATTATTATTATAAATTCTTAACATCATTTATGTAAATAAAGAATCATGATTTTTATCATTACCAGCTATATTGAGGAGTATTGCTAAATTTTCCATAAGTGTTTTCTGTTTATTTTCCTTATTATAATTGCAAATATTAAAGTATAACACAACAACAAAAAAAGCGACTCTTTTATTTGTTGACCTGAACTTTTCTGGACATGTCGCATATGTTATAGTTGAAAAAAAGCACTGTTTGATGTTGTCTTGAGAGGTTGATGGCCTACAACAACCTTTGTTCTAATTTCTGCATAAATCCAAGCACCTCTTTATTTGCTCACAACACAAATAATTTCTATAATTTATAAAAATATCATTCTGATTCAAAGGTGGGATCTTTTTGAAAACATTTCGTATAGGTAATGGTCACCTATAAATGGTTGTTGAATGAATCAGAAAGACTCGAAAGTATTCGTTGTGGGGGCATACACAAGCACGTCCACAACATCCTCCACCCGCACTTATAAAGAGAGTCATATAAGAGAGTGAACCAGCCCTGGCCCCAACGCCTTTAGCTAGATTACATCCTACACGATCGCCGCTCCCCTATCTTTCCTTTATTTCACCTTGTTGTTATTATTGGCCGTTGTAAAATCACTCGGGGACATTTCAAAACTGAGAATTAGTGACAGGATAAATTGATGATGATGATGATTATGGTAGAGGTGGTTGATCTAGTCATGCATCTAATTATTCTTTAATTCCTATTGGTTCTTTTCTGAATTTAAAAATCGATAAATTGTCGATAGTTAATTAGTCTTACATTGTTGTTGTTGTTGTTGTTGTTATTGTTGATGATTCCAGTGACGACGACAAAATCTCAACCGTGTGAGTGAATGTCGCCAAGTCGAAAGACCTCAGGCTAGAACAGCTCGCCTACCTGACTCCTCTTAAAATATTTAGTTTTTGTTTTGTTTAATGTCACTTTCACGATTAACCTCCTCTGAGAATGGTATTTTATTTATAGAGAATATTGTGGAAAAATACGATACGGATCTGTACGAAATTACTGTTTGATTTGCGTTCTACCCTGCAATTTTCCAATAAAAATTCTAGCAAGCTATTTTTTGATGATTAGAGATCACATCTCAATTTATACAGGATCTTTCAGCTATAAAGAGTAAATAATAATAACTATTTTTCTTATTTATTAATGAAAATAATTGTTATAAGTACTTGGAGGTGAAAGCGCCCTTTTAGGAAATAGGAAAAAATGCTTCTTTTAAAAATTCAAAATCAACTAAATGCAAAAGTAATATTTTTCATTTGAAAAATTAATTTACATTTGCAAGCAAAATCAAAAGTTCGTCAATATTGAAAACAGGGCATCGAATCGGAACTGAACCGAAAAACGAAAAGGCAACTTTTCCGCACGCTGACAGATCAATCAGAAACGAGCTGCCATTTTTTGTTTACGTTCATAAGGAACGGTCACACTCTACCGCAATTGAACGCTTTCCATTTCCAAAACAGGGCAGAAAATTGACAGTTTCTGTTCAATCATAGAAAAATAACTGTTTTTCGGTTCAAGCATACCACTTAAGGGGAAGTCGGAGAGATTTGACGATTCGGCGTGCGATTACTCGCTTGTTTTTTAAAATAATGTCAAAAATGGACGTGCGTTGGATAGAGCATTTCAAGCTGCATGCTCTAAAGCTTTCTATTTTGGAAAAATGAGATAAAATTCTGAATAGCACTAAAAACTCTTGGATCCTGTTTTTGTCGTACATTATCGTTCATAACAAGCTAAAACCTGTTCAATATTATCGATTTTCGGTATGTATCAGGTGAATTTAGATAGAAAATTGAAAGAACTTTAAACTTCCTGATATGTTTGTTAGTTTTTCGATAATTTAAGAAAATTTGAAAAAATTGGGATTAATTTGCGGTAATTGGAAATAATTAAATTTATTTGGGATTAAATTAATCCTAATCATATTACGATGGATGATAACCAAGACAATACCAATTTGAAAAAATTTTCAACATTGATGTCATGCATAACTTTCAAAATAGAAAATCATGCTCTCGTATTTAGAAAGGTGGTGTGAAAGGTGAGGACATAAAGCTCGCTTAAAATCCTATTTTGAAAATTAAATGAGATTCACCGAAAATTTGAACCTTGTTTCATCTATTATTTACAAATATTAAAATTAATTAATTTGATTTTCGATTGATTTGAAAATGTCGGAAATTTTATCTACTTTACGACCATATTATTAGAATGGCAAATATTTTGCAAATCCGTCTAAAAATTCGATTTTCAATAGACGCTGTTTGTGTTGCTATGCGCTGTGTACCAGATCTATGTAGTACGTTGCACACTAAATCACAACAACAATAACAATAACAACACAAACATGACAACAACAACACAAACATGTTCTACTGAAAATCAAATTTTCCATTATAATGATATCATTGTGAAGTACATAAAATTTGCTATATTTTCATACCAATCAAGAGGCAAATTAGTTAATTTTAATATTTGTAAATAATAGGTGAAAAGAGGGCTTAAATTTTCCTTGAAACTCACTTAATTTTCAAAATTGGATTTTAAGCGAACTTCAAGTTCTCGGCTTTATCATTACCTTTCTGAATCCGAGAGTATGATTTTCTATTTTGAAAACTATGCATGGCATCGCTGTTGGGAATTTTTTAAATTTTCTTCAGTTATAGGAAAACTAACAAGCATCTCAGAAAAATTCTTAAAGATCTAAATCACTTGAGAAATATTGAAAATCGATAATATTGGCTAAGTTTTAAGCAGTTATGGAGGAAAGTGAATAAAAAAACAGGGTCCAAGAGTTTTCTCTTCCATTTAGAATTTTATCACATTTTTCCAAAATAGAAAGCTTTAGTTAGAGCATCCACCTTTAAATGCTCTATCAAACACACGTCAATTTTTGATTATATCTTAAAAAACAAGCGAGCAATCGCTGTTTGAAAATTGACTGTTTTCTCACGCCGACTCCACAAATGTCTCCGACTTCCCCTTCACACGATCTTTTTCTAATCTTTCCTTTTTATATCTCCTTTCCCTCCCTTTCGCGGGAATGCGACAGCAATATCTAGGTACTCTAGGGGCTTAACACGAACTTACTAATAAGCCACCCAAGGTCAAAAATCTCGATTTCAGTGTTTATTGGTAAATAGGTAATTATCCTATTCATTCGTGCTCATGTAAAATCAAGTTTCTTTCAAATATCTCTATAAAAGCTCAATATCTTTAGTGGTTTAAAAACTAGATGATATAGATTCGCTAGGACTATCAAAAAGTGTAAGTTGCGTTTTCATCCCTTGTTGGGGGTTGAAGTTATAGATGATCTGCCGTTTTTACGCCATGGTAAAACATGACACCATGAAAATTCTTCTGCTAATAGAAAATCACAAAATAAGAGTTACCCGTTTGAGAGTTTTTCTGTATTTAAAGTAGTTGACCTGTAAATATCGTTTAGGGGTTGTAACTTTTAGGGTGAAATTTAAAAATTGATCATTTGGAACTGAACCGAAATCCGAACGAACGAACGAAAACCGGAACCGAACCGATCATATTTTTATTATCTGAACAGGATCAAAAACTGGAACAAAAAAGCTTATGGTTCGATTTCCTGATAGAAAAGCTTCAATGGATGGCGTTACAAAATATGGGCCAAAGGGTGGAGTCCTTATTATAATAGTAAATTGGCAATCCGCTAAACTACGGACAGAAGTTGAGTTAACAATTGTCAATACTCGCTTCAAAATTTTATTACATCTTTTCTGGATTTTAAATTTATTACCAGTAAACTAGGGACTCCGCTGACCTAGCTCTCTAATCTTCACAAGTTTTTGATTTTTTTAGTAAAATGAAATTAATAAGTTATTGTTATCCTCCATAGATAACTGAAAGATCACGAATATACCAAATAACTCGTTTTATTTTAATTCTTCATATGCCTACTGTAATTGTCTTTTAAATAAATTCGAAATTAAATTGGCCATAAAATTTTAACGGTTAAATCCGCATATGACCCGGTAACGTCTCTTTATCACAGTTATATGTATAATAATATCAATATCAAGAACGACAACGATGTAGAAATTGTGTATTTACTTGATGTCCAAT
This sequence comes from Mylabris variabilis, assembly GCA_037464815.1. Lineage (NCBI taxonomy): Eukaryota > Metazoa > Arthropoda > Insecta > Coleoptera > Meloidae > Mylabris > Mylabris variabilis. Next base: position 6,564 of record JAZBGW010002672.1, on the reverse strand, counting down.
CCAGATACCGACTGAAATTGCGGCTTAATTTGAATAAAATCTTTTTTCCGTTCCTGTTCTCTTCGAAAGTCAATTATTTCGAACGTTGCCTCTGGGTGGTTAAAAGGGCAAACGGGTCGTGCTGTGAAGCCTTCAGGCATCGCCTAGTCGGCGCCAGACCACTCTCGTTCGTTCGCTTAGTTCTCTTATATTTATTGGGTAGCTGTCTTTGTATGAAATGTACGTACGTCGTGTATATATACAGCTCTCTTTATACCTAGAGGCATTGCTTTATATTGCTTTAGGTAATTCACGTGCAAAATCCTCTATATAGAATCGATAATATCACAACACTTGGACCATTACGAATAGATCGTTGGCGGATTAGTTATTCTCTCTATTTTTTTGTGACCGAAAAAAAAACAAATTCAAAACGACAGAACGATGTTTATCTTGTTTTATGATGATGTTTTTGACTTTAAATTGGAAAATTTTACAGATTTTCAACAATAAAGATATGTGTTATTGTTGACGAAATTCGTCAACGATCCACCGATAAACTTCCGTTTTTTCTTTTGTCGCACAACCAATTAGCAATTTTCGATTAGGATACGAAATGTCAAGTTTATCAAGTTTCTTAGATCCATTAAAATTTACTGTGAAAGAGTAGCAGTACATCCTGGTTATATTCATCAATGCTGTTACAAAGCCGTCTTATCATCCCAGTCACGACTTGGATATTTACTAAAATATCGGACGTCTTATAGCCGCCAGTAATGCTACAAGCACAACAATTTCTCAGAAGTAATAAGCCTATCAATCGATAGATATCTAATGTAACTTGTATATATCTATCTTAAAAGCGACCAGTTCAATTTATTCTCTTTTCGATGAGAATAAAGACTATCGATTTTTTTAAAAAAAGTCTTAATGTTCATACAATGTAGAGCTTTTAGTATTAATGATTATATATAAATCATAATATAAAAAATTAGTGTTTTAAAACACGTGAAACACTTGGACTTAATTGCTTTCCGACTCGACAGATTAGAAACTGTTGCTACTTGAATTATGATAATAAATCACCGAAATGAATCGCTAAAATTAGAACACCAAGACAAAAGAATTTTATAGCAACAATCAAAACATCATCAAGATTTCGTTTATACAATATATAATATAAATTCATTGGCATGCCGCTATTGGCGGTAAATATTAAACAAGAAGATCCCCTGGGGGCCAACATTTTATTATGATTCTTCATTGCTTGTATTTATTACATTCGATTAGCTTTTATGGTAGTGTTTTGTCGTAGAATAGTAGTAGCAGGTCAGTACTCAATTGCAATACAAGTAATTTTTTCGAATTGTAGAGAATTTATAGAGTTGAAAGTCGGGAAACAAATCCGATGACATTGTGTCGATATCACGAATAATTTTACGTGTTTGTCTGAAATTATAGATTGTAGTGACCATATGAGGACAACATGTGTGCCCACTCTATATATCCACCAAGAGCCTTGAATGCCCATGGCAATTTCACCATATATATAAAAAAAACTTGGGCTAAATTGTACAAGTCTCGTTACACGTATTTTATTTTCAAACATAATTTTACGCAATTAGTGCTACTGGACATTACACCTTGATACTATCTTAATTTAATTACATTTTTTCTACATCTAGTTATTTGTATTTGTCGATTACCGATAATAAATTATGAAATTCTCCAATGATAATTATAATGAATGATTTTATATTTATTGTATAAATATATCTTTACCGCATATATACATACGTACATCTGTACAGGACTTTTAGGGCCTCGAGCATTTCTAATTAGGTTTCAGCGAGCTTGATTTATTCTGAGTATGTTTTCAAATAATCCCTAGGAGCTACGTGTATATGAACGAGAAAAGAGAGATCTTTTGTTGTTAAGAAAATACGCCGGCGGCTTGTTGAAAATGCCGCAGGTTTTTTAAAAGAGGCGAAATTATAACAATATACAATATAGAAATTTCAAAATATCTAACATTATTTTCATAAAATTCATAAATATATAAAGGATAAAGTTTAAGGAAATATTTAACAATTTCCAAGTTGGTCAATTTCCATTTTATTGTCTCAAGTTACAAATGATATTTGTGTTAGTTAATTGAAAAATATATAAAAGAGATAGAGTAGTGGTGTAGAGACCTTTAGAATAACGAATTAATACAAGAACAAGTTCCTTCATCTGTATAAAGCTAATATTTATTTTAGCGAATGACGAAATATTATACTATAGTAGGTGTACTTACACACAATCAACTAAAACCACCCTTCTACTACCCTCTATTTCTATTATATTTTAAGCAGTCTTTTGTTAAATTTTATCAAAAGATATGAATTGAAATTTTCTTAAAATCATTCACAATCAACTATAAAGAAAGGGGTTGAAACTCCTCATCCACCACCACCAACAATTTGATTGTATTAATAATATGTGTCAAATTAACAATTATCCCATTTTACTATAAAGAGATGAACTGGCGTTGTTTTAGTATACCTAATTAGAATTTAAATATTTGGATATAGTTACTTTATTGTGTAATTTCTTATGAATTCCAGAAAAAAAACCGACATCCGCAATGACATTGATAAAGAACCGAAAGACCTAACGAATCGGACCATGTTCCCAACAACACAAGTCAAAATGAGGTAAGTCGTCAATTATTTATTAATCACTTATTAAATCATCTCTAATTAATTTCTAAAATCTAATTGATAATTATTCAAATTGAATAAACGTTGATCGTGGTTCAATACAACTAACCGCTGGCACCATTTAAATTAATTATTTATTTATTAAATATACCATGGAGAATCGAAAATGATTGGAGCTTTATTAAGAAGACAAGATAATAATAAATAAAAATCACAGTAAATGATGAATTATTTGAATTTGATTGGTTGTTTATTTCGCTCGTTTTTCCTCGTCTTCTATAACATTTAACAACTATTAGCCTTCTGTATTTTAAATAATAAGTTCTGACTTGTTGCAGAACTAGTCGCCGCTATATACTCGAGGCTATCAAACACATAATTATCTCACTTATTACACATTGCTGTTATATCCACATTATGTTAATAGTTCCTATTTTATATCAACAATAATACCCTAATTGATCTACACATGTTTTACATTATACAACATATAGCGTGTGATTTTAATATCAAACTAATAGTTGAAAACTGTATGATAGTAAATTAATTGATTAATTAATATTAAATTAATATTAAAATGACTTAATTTGTCGTCTAACGTCTCATTAAAGTCACCGTAAATTTCAGATTGATGTCGCCAAGTAGCTCGCCAGCAACATCGCCGACAATGTCGAATTCATCGTCACCAACACCGCCAACAGTTAATTATAATAAAATCACTGGGATACCGTGTGTGGCGGCGGCGTCACGTTATACAGCACCAGTCCACATTGATGTTGGCGGCACTATTTATACTTCCTCTTTAGAAACATTAACCAAGTAAGTGTCTTTCAGTCTTAATTAATCAATTGATAGGGCGACAGTTGTAAAGTATTGTAACGAAATTATTATGGTATTGTTGTTGTTGTTGTTATTGGAGGAGGAGAAGCTTGTTACAAATACAAAAGCGCAAGCAAGAGTTGTATAAAAAGAGCTTTAGTGGGCATCAACGTGTGTCGAGTGCAAATAAGGACTTTATACATACAACAATATACACAACTTAAATGCAGACGTTCCATTCCTCTTATCTGTGGAACAATATACTGATTCGGCCCTGAAGGTGATCGTATAGAAGAATACCCATATTAGGGCTAGTTGTGTGTAGGCCGAGATGCGTATACCTACCTTTTGTTGTTGATTTTTCTTCGAATAATTACAAAATTTAATTGTTTCAGTTCGGAAAAAAATGAGGTCATATATGTATGTATGTTTTAATGCTTCTATAGGTGCCTACCCACACGAAAATTTCGCCATTATACACATATACTTTCTCTTTGAAATTTTAATCAGTGAAAATCCTCACTCAATATTATCATTTCTAAATCCTTCTCTTATTAAACATCCAAATACCATCAAAAGGATTACCTCAATTATATATTATCTCTTTAATATGTATAGTGAATTATTCGGCATTATCCGCTATAAGCCATATAGATATAACAACATACAATAAACAATATTTTACTCTTTTATCTTGGTTCTTCTTGGCATGTGCTAGAACTCTCCCGTACTCGGGTATCGTTTGATTTATAGCCGGTATGATTAAGATGGTCGATATTGTAAACACTTTAATGCTATATGATTTAACCTTTAACAGTTTTAGAGCATATTTTAATGAGATTTATGTATTCTACGTTCGATCGCATTCCAGGTGGTGGCGTCGCCACCGCCGCCGCCTGCACCACTACCACCACACGTACAGAACAAACGAAATTTTTTGATCTTAAACATGAATATTCCCAAGCCCCATTGTCACCCTCTGGCTATCACGCTGAAAAAAACAACCCTTCACCCATCATTATCAGAATTTCACTTCGAGCAATTTAATTCTTTTCTTTCCTCTTCTTCTATTTTTATTTTAATATTCATAGTATACATTGTACATCTTGTTTTAAATTACCTCCTCTTGTGTGTCCTTTTTATAATACAAAACCTAACCAACGACCCTGGGTTAGTGTATAGGAGGAGAATGTGGGATAATCGCTCTGGGCCTTATATCTGAGGATTTTTTTCTACAGTTGGATAAAAACAATGTTAATTGATATTTTTTATAAAATGTCTAAAACATCTGGTCATAGTCTAGTTCATCCTTTACATCCAGGACCAAAATTTGTTTAAATATTGAATTTTCTTCTTGTTCAAATGACAATTAAAACAGTTGCTAGCCATCTTGAGTCTTTAAGACTCATTTCAAGTACTTTTTCAAAAAAATTTACGATTGCAATTATTAAAAACATTAATTATACTTATCTTGCATGTAATTTAATTATTTAAAATTAAATAACAATTCGAAAAACGAGTATCCAGCTAAAGCAACTTGACTAACTGAGTCTTGAAGTGGTATAATTATCTTATTTCTGATTGTATTTTGTAATATTTATTTGTACAACTATGTAGTTAGAATAAATGTGCTACAAATTGGAGAGAAATTTTCATAATTGATATTTAAAACTTAATTACACGGTCAAAGGTTAAATGAACATGTAACCAATGGTAATTAAGCAAAAGCAATACGGTTATTGGTTAATTTGGTAGTATATTCAAAACCTGACTAGAAATTGTTTCTGAGTTACCATGAGGATCATATAAGGCTAAAATAAGGTTTGCCTTAATAAGGATAACCTGATGAGCTCCATAGCTAGATAGAATCAGAATAACCTTATTAAAAAAAAAGTTATATGCCATTAGATTATCCACATCAGGGCTAACTGAGGTTATTTTCGGCACAACCTTATGAAATAGTCATTTCGTTTGTATAAGGTCATGTTCAGGTCGAAATGAGGTTACTCCCAGGATAACCTTATGCAATGAAGAGGTGTATCTAATGAGGTCATCCTGATAAACTTAAAAGAAGGTAGTTCTCAGGATAGCCTTATGCAATAATTATGTAGCTAGCGCCGGTTACTCTCAGGTTAACTTTATGTAATGAAGAGCTGTTTCTCATGAGATCATGAGATCCTGATAAAGTTAAAATAAGGTGGTTCTCAGGATTTCCCCATGCAATAATTATGTAGTTAACGCCTCATCCCAACCATATGTCACTTTCTGATACTACTAGTAACTAGCCCTTCAACTAGATGGTATCACTTGTTACAGTTCACATGCAATACCTTCGTCCCGCAGTTAGAATAGCATCATCATGTAATTGCCCTACTCTAATATTACTTGCTGCTTCTCTTCGAGGCGTTTCTTATCTAGGTACAGTGGTGATCAAAAAAAAGAGACCACCTCTTGTGCCGCTGTGTAAAACAGGCTTATGAGGGCGGCCATCAAAATGTACCAGAATCTCAACAGGTCAGAATTTGAGAAGAAAGATATTTAATCAGAAGATGATGCCATTTTGGGTATTTACCTGAATAGAAAAAATACTTTCTATAAATTTGTTATGGATGAAATTCTTGACAATACCGTTGTGGGTAGGTGAACAACCTGACTCACACTAACGAAAATGTGCGAAATTCTCGCTCAAGACTCGGTCTCTTTATTTGATCGCCCTACTGTACATTGAGCCCGAAAAATAGATTTCGTTCCTCTGGTGGATTATCTAATCCTCAGTGTCGATTTGTTATCATTTTTACTGATTGCCATCATTGTTTAGTGTTGGTCAAATTAAATAAATTAATAAAAACCTGTAATTTTACCTTTAATCAAAAAAATTACAATTGATTTATATGCGGTTATCAATTTTTTTTTGTAAAAGGCTTGATCAGTATATTTTTATGTGGATTGTAACTCGGACCAGGACTTAATAATGTAATCCTGATAATTGGTCTGCGTTACATCCTTATCAGCTCCTTATTCTAGTATCCTGATCTGATGGTCCATATCAGGTCCCTATAAA
>JAZBGW010002671.1:0-10919 GCA_037464815.1 Mylabris variabilis | reverse complement strand
AGAAAATTAAACATTTTCAAAATCCTTCACTATAACACTAAAAATACGATAAATATAACCTCAACTAAAACTGTCAAGTTTGTGACATTTACCCCTACCAAAAACTAGTGTATACAGTAAAGGCAGTTCGAATGATAACATTGCATACAGGCTTTTTTTTAAAGTGGTCATTCTTATGAACCGATCGTTTTGGGCAATGTTGCAATTTTCGAAAACTAGCAAAGCACACAGAACGACTAAGAATGACTCGTAGACCCTCCCAATAGTGATTTTTTTTTTTGGTTTTTCTTCATTTTATTCTAGAGAAAATGCCAAACATTTCTACCTGTTCCAGAATAAAATGAAGAAAAACAAAACAAATCAACGTTGGGAAGATTCTCGAGTCATTCTAAGTCGTTTTGCATGTTCGACTACTTTTTGAAAATTGTAACATCGTTAGAAGCGAGCGTTTTTGACCAACTTCCAAATGGGCTACGAGGTTATAATTTTGCTAAAATGATCTCCAGGGATTATCCTATAAATTCTTGAATTTTTTTTCGAATTACTCGGCAAATAATGAATCAGTGGTTAGAAGACATTTTTGGGTGAATAACAACATAGAAATTTCAGGCCCATATTATGCTTTTTGTGTAATCGAAATAAGTATACTTCCGACATCAGGCAGGGCCATTGTCGAAGTACTCCCAGCGTTGTGAGTATTCCGACCACCAGAGGATGATACTATCGAAGTACTCCCGACGATGGAAATACAATTTCAGACAAGAATCATTACTAAGTACATCTATTGCTTAAGAGAGGGCAATATTTTCTCTCTCCTACGAAAAAACAAATCACAATGTCACCGAACTACAGCCCAACAAATATATCGAAGAAAAACTTTAAACAAAGCAGCACAATTGGGAGGCCACTGCACCAAAACACATAAAAAACACCGAGTTAGAATTATGACCATAAACAAACAGTCATGGTTCTTGTTTGAAATTGTATTCGATGTCGTTCGATAGAGTCTCGTTTGGTGGTCGGAGTACGGGGAGTACCGAATTGTAAAGTTGTAACTACTTACAAAATTCAATTGGTTTATTACTCTCTTAAAGTTATGAGTTAATATACCACTTTTGAGTTTTGACCCAGGCGCAAACTCTTATGCACATAAACTAATTGCCCCGACTGTATATAACTTTAATTTGAATACTTGCGGTGAATATCGATAGAGGGCACAACTTACACACCCAGCGGTAAATTCAAAAAATTTAATTTAAATTAAGCTTTAATTTTCTATACAATTATATAATGTCTAGCAATATTTACAATAGGAACGTGCATCTTAAAACTACTATAATAATCTACAATCTAAAAACGAATTAATCCCGTTGTATTGGTTTCCATTGTACAAGAGCCCTTTGATCATCCGGTGCCATCTCAAATGGTCTACTGTTATCACTAGCAACAAACTGATTCACTTGATAATCCAACAGAGTTTGATATTTATAAACATCAATACCCAATTGTTGTGTTAATGGGCTTGTATTTGTTGTGAATATGCCAGCAAAGCCGCGTTTAGTGGCTAATTTTAAAACTTCATCTTCTAGAAATTGCATAACAGCAACATTCTCTTTTGGTGTCAATGATGAATGTGTACCCATCATAAATGAATGTAGAATCTTTCCTTTACCTTTCGGTAATTGTGTGTCACGTATTGGTCCTTCGATATGTTCTAAAAATTCAAATATCACAGTTAGTCTTGATGTAATATTGACTTCTGGTTCATCTCTAGCATCGAAATTTAATGCAACACCAACGATACGTCCATCTGAAGTTTTGGCAATGAAACTTAAATTTTTCTCGAGCAATGGTGACCAGATAGCATCTATAAGTCGAACATAATCCGCCTCGGAAATATCGGATAAGATCAACTGTTCTAATTCTGCTTTTTGATAGAAACTTGTCGTAATCATACTGTAATTAAAATTTTTTAATTAAATGACAATTCAAGGTGGGAGTTTATTTAGATGACTTACTCTAAAACAATCAATTTATGTTCATTTCTTAATAATTCAGCGGTGAATTGCGGTTTTTCATTGACTGCAACCACGGTTTCGGTAGTCATTCGGTCTAGGACTTCCCCGAGGTCAGTGGCTGTGATAAAGTCGGTAATACCTAGAATTTTTTCGTTGTTAATAATTAATCGACGAAAAAAAAACGTGTGAAATTTACTAATTTTATAGCCTTGTTCTGCTAATTTCGTAACGGTGTAGATGGAATTGAGTGAGTTGCCGCCTATTTCATAAAAATTCGCCTCAATAGAAATTGTCGACCTTGCATTACGATTCAATACAGATGCCACAGTTTCAAATAAGACTTTCGCTGCTGGTATTTGTTCAATTGCAACACCACGATAATCGATAATTCCGTTCTCCGTACAAATATCATCTACAAACACAGTTAATTAAATCATTAGTTAATGTTTGTTTGTTTTTTTAATTGTTTACCATTATTGTTTTCGTAGCTTTTTAAAAGAGTTTGTCGATCAATTTTACCGTTAACTAACAACGGTATATTATCAAGTATGATAACTTGCGGTACCATATATGAAGTTAATCTCATTTTCAACAAATTTTCAATTTGCACCTCATCCATTGGAGTTTTAATTGTAACAAAAGCTAATAAAGCTTGATTGATTTCACCGGGTTTATAGCACAAAACAACAGCTTTCTCAATGCAATCAAGTGATAGTACAGCTTTTTCAATTTCGTTTAAATCAACCCGATGGCCACGTATTTTAATTTGTGAATCTGTACGCCCCTCGTAGAACAACGTACCTTTCTCATATTTAGCAAAATCACCAGTACGATACAGTTTCGTATAGACAGGATCAATAGCTAATTGATTGTCTAAAAATCGATCTTTATCACGATTATTAACATAACCAGCAGCTAGATTACGACCGGACACATATAATTCACCAGTTTCACCTGATTTTACTGGACGTAAATCTGTATCTAATAGATAGATTACTGTATTATCCACTGGTAAACCAATTGGGATTTTATTTTGGTGTTTTAATTGTTCCCGATTTGAACAAATATGAAATGTTACATCGCCCATAACTTCCGTACTACCATAGAAATTACACAATTGGTAACCTTCTTGGTCGGTGAAATAATTGAAGAATTCTTCAACCAGCGAAACGGCAAGAGTTTCACCGGAACATACCCATAATTTTAAATGATGCAATAATATCGAAGGTTTCTTTAACAATTACAACTTATTATTGAAACGTTCACGAAAAATTATTAGAATAATATATTAATTACCTGTAATTCCAAATACATTAATATTGAGCGTAATAGTGTTGGAACTAAGACGAGTCTTTCAACACGATATTTCTCCAATAATCCAATTAATTTCTCTGGGTCTTTTGTTATGTATTTCGGTACAATCAATAATGTTAATCCGTTCATTAATGGTCCCCAAATCTCTGCGACACTATCAACGAATGTTAATGCAGTTTTAAAAACGCACACTTCCTCTGTTTGACTGTACGGGAAATTATTAAATTGCCATTGTAAACGATTCAAGATCACTTTGTGCGGTAGACGAACACCTGAAAGATTCTCAAATTGATCGTAAACGTGCTAAATTATTATCCGATCTACTACTACCTTTCGGTATTCCTGTACTGCCAGATGTGTATAAAACGATAGCTAAATCATCTCTAGTATGTCGTAAACGTTCACATTCTCTAACTGGATTCTCTGATTGTGATGTTGATGATACATAGAGTTTATCTAAAGAGATACGTGGTGTATCTAGATAGTGCGACGAATCATCATCATCATCATCATCGTGAATTACAAGAATTGGCCGTGATTCTGATAAGATATGCTTGATACGTTGATCGGGAAAAGCGTGATCTAATGGTAAATAAGCGGCTCCAGCCTTCCAAATTGCCAACAAAATAATTATTAAATGATCCGATGGATGTAGATTTACAGCAATTAAATAATCACCATCCAGATTCGGTTGTGTTGTATTATTTTTACGTATCAATCCGAGTAAATTATGGGCAATTTGATTGGTGATCTTATCAATTTCCTTATAAGAACGTTTCCTAATTTTATCGTGGTCTAAATTTGAAAAAAAATGTAATTTTAATTCAATGTTGTTGTGTTAATTTAAATAAATTACCTTCAAAAATCAATGCAACATTATCTTTAAATGGTCCACGTGCGATACTTTCAAAAATTTGATTCAGTAAACATGGATTCAAGGTTCGAGAAGGTCCTTTGATGATTGACAATTGAGGCAAAGAGCCCATCTGTACACACAACAAATGAGTGAATGAATGGATAATTAAATAATAAAATAGCTTTTCATCAGTGTTTATCTTTTAATCGACTGTGAAGGGAATTAACGCTATAATTATTAGGTTCTATTTAATTATCGTTTCTATTGTTATTAGTAGTAATAGTTGTAGTTAATTCAAGGTATTAGCCTATTAGTTAATTTACAAATTATTACAAAATCTTCTATATTTAGAAATACGAAATAAAAAATGTTGGGAGCTTTGTACTGGCATAGATTTCTTTTATAATAGACAGATATACAGGTGAGGCGTTCCAAGTTAAAACATACGGGCGTAAGACACGACCATACGAGTTGCGCATAAGTTAAAAGAGATACCAGGATTGAAATGAAGATATCAGGATTGTGTGTAAATTGTTAGTAAGCTTAAAATACTAATGATTTAATTATTCTAAGAAACCCCATTATTAAAACTAGTACACCCTTCATTTTCATTTAAACAATTTTCCAGATGTATAAGAGAGTTATAATAGAAGTCCTTATGGGATAACATTACGTATTACAAACAAAATTCCAAATAATTTGGTTGTCTTACAAAATTTGTTTAGATATACAGGTGAGGCGTTTCAAGTCAATACACACAAGCGAACGCCATTACCATACGAGTTGCGCATAAATTAAAAAAGATAACAGAATTGAAATGAAGATCTCAAGATTTTGTGCAAATTGTTAGAAAGCTTCAATTCCTTAATGATTTCATTTTTTTAAGAAATCCCATTATTAAAGCTAGTAGCTCTTTAGTTTCGTTTAAATAGCTTTTCAGGTTTATAAGAAATTTTGGGAGTCTTTATGGGATATCATCACGTATTACAAACAAAATTCCAAATAATTTGGCAGTTTTACAAAATTTATGAAGTGCCAATTTCGTGCAATATCATCTTTAATTATACAGGGTGGCGAAAAAGTATGGATACAGCTAAATATCTTGAAGATAGGTCATCCGAATTAGCTGAAATTTGGAACACAGTTAGAATGCATTCAAACTTATAATTTGAGTTACTTTTCGATTTCGTACCGTCATTTGTTTCTGAGATACTAGGATAACTTGATATTTTTTAAATAGCACAAGAGATCAGATCTCAGAAAAGAGGATTTTTTCTATTCAATCATGTAGCACATGTTTGTCTTTATTTTTATAAAAACGAACAAAAAAAATTCAAATTTGATCTCAAGTGGAAGGATAACAATTGAAAGTCCTTACTTGAATGGGGAGCATTTTGAGCAAATTTTCATTTTCAAAGCTAACTTAATTTAAATTCTTTTGAAAATTAAATTCAAAAAATATTTTGTTTTTCGTTTTTTATATAAATAAAGACAGACACAAACTACATCACTGAATAGAGGAAACATCCTCTTTACAAAAATAGTACTTCTGTCCCTTTGTGCTATTTAAAAAACATCAAATTAGCCTTATATCTCAAAAGCAAATGACGGTACAAATTTGAAAAAAAATCTCAAATTATAAGTTTCAATGCATTCTGTGTTTCAAACTTCAGCAAGTTCGGATATTTAGCTGTATCCATACTCTTTCGCCACCCTGTATATTCATAAACGTTTACTTTCAAAGAAAATTAAATTCAGCAAAACGGTAAAAAGTTGGCTTGAATTCCGAGTTTCAGACTCTTCAAAAGACTGAAATTCGAGGGCATCTTCAACTGTAGCTTGTTAGTGAATCATCCGGTATATCTCGTGAAATTGCAAGGAAGCAATCATAAAAAATAATAAATAATCCAACTGACCTTTATCAACAATTGTTAAATGGTGACACAGATTGTTCCCTAGTTTAAAATTTTTAATGAGAAACAATCAATCAACACGTTACTTTCTAATGCCTTTGAAGAAACAATTATCGCACTGTTCGTGTTCTTATTTCTTCTTGTAGAGCTTCTGGTCGACGACTGAAAGATACCAGTGATTGTAGTCGAAATATATTGTCGTTGTTCGGATACAGGAGATGGTAGGAGTACTATTTGCAATACATTCCAATTATTTACAATGATAGTGATAGTAGATGGTTGACATGGCAATAAATAAAAAGTCCACAACTCAAGTGGTAGGAGAGTCATTATGGTAATTTGCCTAATTTGATTTGTGGCTCCCCTTTTGGTCAAGTGAATTACGCATCGGGCCAAACCACACTGGTTATTCACAGTATACACATTCAAATGATAAACGTTTCAGTTTACTGTGGAATTTACGCTATTTATTTATGTGTGTACAATAATGATTTCTGTTAAATTTCCTAGTTTCTCATTTAGAAAATTACACACACAATTACGGTTTTGTTTAACTTAATTAAAAAAAAAAACGATACAGGTTTGAGGGCTCGTGTCTCGAGAACGTCAAAATTACTTTTTATGACTTCTTTTGTCAACAATGTGTGGACCTGTTGACGCAACAGACAGGTCACTGCTATTAAATACACGTATTTTTGTTGTTTTTTTTCTGTCGTATTATCTAACATCTTTTTTTCTTCGTTTTGGGTAATTCCTTATGATATAATCTTTGTTTAGATAATTTTTAATTTCGTTCATCTCATCAAAGGAGACAGTAACAAAAGAATCAACAATCTAAAATTTACATAGTCTAACAACCTGTTTTACGCTATTTAACTTTATTTCAAGCCTTTTTCCTTTTATTTTTGTTTTTATTATTACTACATAGCCAAATCAAAGATCAAGGTTTTAAGAAAATCGTTCTTTTACAGCTATAATAACAAAGAAATTTAATTAATTACAATATTGATGTTAAAGAACTAGAGAACAACTGATTTTATGGTAGATCAAAATTGACTTGACTATGTACAAGAAGTACAACTACGTCAATTAGAAAAACCTGAATACATAAAAATTCAAATCATTTTCAGAGTTTCACCGATAGAATCGCTAATTTTGTATAATTTACCAATAATTTCGTTGGAATAACCGTCTTCAGTTAAACTTTCATGAAAAATTAATATTAATTGTTATTATGACTTTATTTCTCTTGCCATATAGTATCTTCTATCAGAATCTAATTGGTGGTAAACTAACTATCCGAAATTTAAATCCGAATAGACTTGAATCTAGCGACCGATCGAAAATTCGGTTTCGGCTAAAAATCAGCCGAAACTTCGGCCGCACCGAAACTCAGTATTCGTAAACTGACGCGCTTCATTCGAGCGAGTTCGTGTCTCATGGTCGTCAGCCAATGCGCTTATTTCGAGTTGAGGTTGTTTTTTTTTCTCTTAAATACTATAATGGTTGTTTCTATTTCATTTAAGACGAATTAACTACATAACATGTAAAACATACACTAGATGCAGCATACAATAGAAATTCTAATATATCTAAATAAGTTTTGATTTCGGCCGAAACTGAGACCGAGGCTGAAGAAACACTAAGGCCGGGTTCTTCTTCCCCTACTTAAGCACGCTTTAACAAAATTTCGCCTCAAGTGGACCTAAGCATGGATTTACAGGCATTTGGGTGAAACGAGCACATGGACGGACTTCCACTCAGATGTGTGTAAACCTACCGTTAGCTAGATTTAAGGCAAGGTCCTGTTAAGGAGAGCTTAAGTAGGCGAAGATGAACCGGGCCTAAGGGACAATTAAGCCTAATGAACAGCTAAAAACAATGATTTGTTTTTTAAAATTTAACAGACGTTGGTGAAATCGACTCCGAATCAGACTTTCAGTGTTTTTATTGATATAATGATTTACCAAAACATTTCGACTGTTGATTATCAGACAACTAAATTGTTGGAATTGTTACAGGGTCAAAAATTTTACTATTTTTACAACTTTTACTCGTGTAATCTCACATATACAGAACTGTCGATTGGAAATGGTAATACAGTGAAATTGTTCCTTTGAATATGTTTTTAGTATTGCTTGCCACTCCGGTATTTCAACGATTATGTGCTTTCGATGCTTTTTTTAATTATAATGATTTAGTAGTACCAATAAAATATAGTAATTGTACAATTATTACTGATTTGTCCTTCAGAAATCTTCGAGGAAAGCTCACACAATAATCCTCCACCTTATAAAGAATAAAAATATTTAGAAAGGCATACATTTGATTTCCCTATAGATTTATTCGGATCGTAGGTAACTTGTCACATAGCCAGATAGGTGATTAGGATTTTTTTTAAGGAAATGGAGTACTACTTCACCTACAATTAAATAGGAAATACAACAAGATGATATCTAATTAAGGTCAATTCAAAACTAAATAACTAAAAATAAATGGTGTCGGGTAAGAAAAAACAATAAATTCGATAAAAACAGAGAGTAAAACACTAAATTTCATCATTTCAAGGCAACAGACTTGAAAACTGACAATAAAATTGTTATTAATTTACATTTTTATATATTCTTATGACAACAACTACATCCCTCTTGAACTAAAGGTTTATTTTACAGAAATATCGGGTGAATTCTCAAAAAAATGTCTCGTCTTTATAACAACCCCCATCATTGTCTCAAATTTAAGTGTGAAGAAATAAAGCTACCTATATTTCTGTTTTTGTCTGGCACACCTGCTGCCCTATATTTCGCACTATTTAATAATAGTTAGGACAAGGATCTAAATAGCTCTTAGTTGGTAATTTGCGCGTTCTAAACGAAAATTCTCTAATTTATCGAATGAAAACTCCTATGTTTTCCTGGGATAGAATGGAGAGACGGAAAATCGGCTATCAAGGGATGAAGACAGAGATAATAAAAGATTCCTAATCTTGAACAATGCACAAATTCAAAATTGCCACTACTGTATATTCTCGCTTTATTGTCATGAAAGTGTAACACAACATTGATCACTTTATGGTCGTCCCGATATTTTAGATCAATGTTTTTATATCGTTTAGAGAAGGTTGAGTTGAACTTTTAGTTGGTCAGTTTTTGTTAAACACATAAAACTGACACAAAAAATAGAAAATAAAGCCAGTGGAGGAGTATATTTGGGAAAAATAGCATGATGAAATATTTTATATTATTAAGAAACATGCATAGGAGATATGAACGAAAAAAACAATTTTTTTGTCTAAAATGTTAATTATTGCGCTTATTATTAAAGTATTTATAATTATAATAATCTAATATTAAAGAAATAAATAACAACCTCCATATTAATACATATAATAGAAAAAAAAATGGATTTAATTCTCCAATTATTCGAGTTAATAAATCTAATAAAATGAGGCATACAATAATTTCAAGGTATATACTTATACAAATACTAATTAAAGATTTAATGTGCAATTTCTTTGATAAAAAAAAATATACAGGATGTCCTACCTGAGAGACTACAATTCGGTTGGTTCCACCAGACTAAAGGAGCGATTTAGATAATATTTTGGACCTCAGAGAACATTTTTGGACAATGTTGTGATTTTAGAAAACTAGCTACACAGGTTAAGATGGTCCGTTACCTACGATTACTACGTTTCTCAAACGTTAGATGGCGCGTTACGCCACAATCTCTTTTATAAACCTACATATATATTTATCCATATTTACAGATTATTTTATTTTCCTAGGGTCAATGCGGCGGAATTTTTAAATTAAAACTTTAAAATTCGCTTTTTAGACAAAAAATTGATGTTGATGCCAAATTATTTGGTTTATATCAATTTTCATCGCTGATTCTATACCGTACACTTGGTTTCAAACGTTTATTAACATTAAATACATTATTTTAGAAAACCAAAAATCCATTCTCAAATACAGGTTTAATAATTCAAACTGTATATTATATAAAACTCGAAGTCTCTACCCATAAAATTATATTATAAAATATATTATAAAACAATAATATACTATAAAATATATCATAAAATTATATTGTGTTATAATTTATGTCGGTAAAACTATTAGAAATTTTAACATTCGTAAGAAAAAACATCTAAAATGTGTTTCAAAATTAACAATAGATAAATCAAATTTTACAAAACATGTTGTGTCAAGTAACCATAATTTCAGTAATATTTCTATACTATATATTCAAAATAATAATATTAATTTAGATTATATTGAACAATTTTACATTTCTTTATTTAAAAAAACTAATCAAGATAACATAATAAATGAATTGACGCTTAATTTAATTTCAAAATTATTTTCAAAATATAAAAATTGGATTTTAATTTCATTTTAATATTCAATTATGTCTCTTATTTTTATTTTATTTTATTTTAATTTTGTTTATATAACTATGAGTTTGATAATCTTTAAATATTTTTGGTAATAACGTAACACTAATTTTAAGCATTGTTACTTAATAATAATTTATATAGTAGATCTGAAGATGGGACTTTAAGTCCCGAAACATGCATGTAATCTGTTAATTTTAATTATAATATAATTTTATGGGTATAGATTTCGAGTTTTATATAATATTGAATTTGAACATTAAATACACTTATTTCGTGGTTTCGTCTTTTCTGTTTCTTTTTTTGTGAAAACTACAACTTCAAAATCAAAACAAAACAATACAGAAGCTAACCAAAACTCTGTCAGGTGAGATAAAATAGTTATTTGTATCACAAGGCCAGAAACTAAGCTTTTTCGA
>JAZBGW010002668.1:0-10922 GCA_037464815.1 Mylabris variabilis | reverse complement strand
TTAATTGTGATTTAAATAATTAACATAGAAAACAAATTAATTTTAACAATGTCTCGACTAATAGAATATGTTAATATCATAACCATTTTAATTTAACAATTAAATAGATTGTGTAATGTAACAAAAAAAAGTACAACAAAGTTGGCTTTGCTGGAATAGAAGAAACATCACAGACAACTAGATTTTGTCAATATTTTTTCTGATTAGAAGACAAAAAATCTTCATCGCTAGTAAGTTGAATTTTCTTTACAATTTTCCGGGTTTTCTTGGTATTTCTGTGTTAAATCAATGTTTGCTTTTTTTGTTTTAAAATTCAGTTGAATAAATCGAATTATGATAAAGCCGCTTGTCTGTTTGAGGGTGAAATTATGTTAGCGGCCAGTTCGTTTATTATACAAGGGGTGGCTTGATTAATTAGTTATTTGTTTAATCGTTTGTTTGTTTTTTCTAGGTTGTACTTAAAAATAGTCCAAATATCTACGGTATGTCCCCAATCTAATTGAAGAGCCTCTCATTGTATTTATTTATAATGTTGCAATAGAATTAAATTGTTAGAACGGTCAAAGATGGATATTTGGTTTATTTTTATCTACGAAAATTTTTAGGTTACTTTCCGATTGATTTCAGACAATGACCACCGGCTAGTTGAGAATTTTCGGCAACAAATTTAAAAAATGTCATCCTCATCACGCCCGAGTTCCTGTTCGAAGGCCCCAGACGGTGGTGGTGGTGGTGGTGGTGGTGGTAATCATCATCAACGCCACAGTTCGTCCACGTCAGGCCACCAACGATCTGATTCCGGTCAAAGTTTCGACTCTGACTACTATCAACAACAACAACAACAAAAGAAACAACAACATCTAGGCCACCATCGATCTAAATCGGGAATAAACGAGCACGAATCTACTGGATCTCAACGTAAATTAATTAAATTAAACCTACAAAAAAAAAACTAACGTTAGAATATTGTTGCAGTATCGAATAAAGTCGATTTTCGATCATCGCAAACTTTACAACATTGTAACCGTCCAACGTCATTGTATCCATTACGGAACGATGGTATCAATTCGGATAGTCTCCAGCCGGAACGGGAGCCGATCCGTTTCGATGTGAATCTAGTTGGGGCACCACCAGAAGTTGAACAATTAGTCAACAATATTAAACAAGTAGCTGAATCGTTCTTATACCATTGGAAAACATTTCCAATTAGTAAACATAATATAGAAAATTTATAGATTTTTCTTAATTTATTAAATTTCTATCAAAAATTCTAGTTCTACCAACACCAGTATCACAATATGATTCATTTCCAATATCGCAATATTCATCGGACGGTTCGTTAGGACGTTGTAAAACAAAATATCATCTACGTGATCTGTTTGTAACACCATCATTTGATGAATTGGATGCTGTAGCTGTTGATAGTAAAGGTGAACCGAGACGTTTGACTGGTAAACAATTGGAATATATAAGAGAACGGGGGTATGTTTGCTTTTTTATATATAGATAGGATGTGTCCTGGCGATGGGCCATTGAATGTATAAGTTTTAATTAATTTACTATACAGAGTGTGTCTGAGTGATGGGACCTTAAAAGTACAGGATGTTCCACCTCTTATCGACCCCGTTGTTTATAAATACAGTGGGCCGTATTCTTTCCCTTCGATTAGCCTTGGAGACATCAATTAAATTCGCTAACAGATTTATTCAAATTTTATCTATTCTTTCCTATTAATTAAGGATTTAAAGACGTCTATTAATCAAAATTTTAATGAAAGTTTTAATAGACGCCAAGTAGTGTTTAAAATATTCGCTAAATTGTCAAATATCAAGCAAATATTATAAAGACGAATGTAGAAATTTATTAGGAGCAAACACTTTTTAAAATTCAAATATTTTTGGATTTTATTTTTACAGCGAAAAAAAGAGTTTTTCATTTAGAGAATATTATTTTTGCATTCAATTGATTTAAAGTTTTAAAAATTAGTCGTTTTATTGCCAATATAGTGTAACTGTTAAAATATCACTTTAATTTCTCAAATTTTCAAAAATTACAAAAGGGCTCTTCCAATATCTATACAACCTAGATGTTCCTTTAAAGTTGTTATAACAATTATTTTATTTTTTACATAAATAAAAGACTTGTTGAAAGTCTATTGTTACTCTCCATATTTAGATGGAAAGAACCTATCGACAATTTCAAAGAGTTATAAAAAGGCAATTTTCATAAGCGATTAACCAAAAATACAATTAGATTAGTTATCAGATTTAGAATCAAATATTTGGTAGGAATATTAACATAAACTCAGAAATTTAAGTTCTAACAGCTCTTAAATTTTACCCTTATCAAATTGAAATAGCCCGGTACATAATTACTGAAACATGTTTGGATAGATACTTCTTTTGCAAACGTGTGTATATTGAAGCTTCATAAATTTTTATATAATTATATTTTTTACATTATTACTTCATATTACCAAAAATACCATAATTTAATTAGGGTATTTAACATTCTGTACTAAAAATAATATAAAGTAGGTATATCAAAAAATAAAAAAGAGAATCAGATCCGAAATTTGGTTTCTACTCTCTCTAGAATTGTAGCAACATGTGTAAAAACCCCAAATCACATTAAACAAATTTCAAAAACGACACTAACGACATCCGCTAACTAATAAATTGACAAAATAGAGGAAAGAATGGAGCATCCATTAAAATTTTGTTTAAAACTTGTATTACGATTGATCGATTATTTAGTTAGTGAATGTCTAATCAATATTTTAATCAAAGGGAAAGAATACGGCCCAGTAAAATTTCGTTATAACGCTCTCCTAGGGTCTAAGGCGAAAAACGCTATAACCGGGAAATCACAAAAATTCATAGCATGAACATATAAAATGCATTTAAATATATAAAATGATCAAAATTTATTTCAAAACATAAAATAAAGAAAAAATTAGTATATACATACGTACAGTGGCGATCAAAAAAAAGAGACCGAGTCTTGAGCGAGAATTTCGCATATTTTCGTTAGTGTGAGTCAGGTTGTTTCTCTCGTAAGGGTAAGAAGTTGTGTCGGTGGGAGGTATTGTAAAGATTTTCGACCATAACAAATTTGTAGAAAGTATTTTACCTATTCAAAATGACATCAATAACACCACCTTCATCTTCTGATTGAATATCTTTCTTCCCAAATTCTGACATTGTGCCGACAGCCTTCATAAGCCTGTTTTTACACAGCCGCACAAGAGGTGGTCTCTTTTTTTTGCTCGCCACTGTACAACGCTGTTTCACCTCGCAGTTGGCCATGCTTTTGGTTACGTAGGATCGTAGCTTGAATCGACCGCCCGTTTTTTTATTGAAAAATGTCAAATCTAGTAAAATATGAATCAAGCTACGACTCGATATAACAAAGTCATGGCCAACTGTGAGATGAAATAGCGTTGTATACAATGTACTACATGCATATAAAGTACAACACAATTGTTTAAGGCAGTTAACAGATTTTTTCAATACAGTACAGAATTTTCCAATTTATTTATGTCATGAAGGTTTCTTCTTCTACGTCGGACTTACAAGAAAAATATGTACGGATCCAAAACATCGGCTATTTTCGGAGCCATTGTTACAGGTGTATCATTCTCTTCTTCAGTATCTTTCGATGCACTGCCATGACCTTCAATTAAGGTTTCCAGGCTTGAAATTTCATTGGTCACAAGGTTATCGTCGAAAACATCAAGACCTTAAAACTCAACAAAAAAAGGTCAAAGTTAAAAATAAATAAGGAAATCATCTATGCTTACCTCTTCGATTTCTTGCCCTTCTGAATTCCTAACTCCTCCTTTTGGAACAATTCAGAAGCCAAAAGCGAGGTTTGAAATTCAATTTTTCCAGTAAAGACTTAAATCTGGATCTACTGACTTCAACTCGCCACAAATTTGTCTGTAAATAATAGAGTGCTGGTTCTTGAATCTATCAAGCCACCCAGTTGAAGCGGTAAAATCGGTAATTCCTAACGAATTTGCAACTTGCAGGGCCTTTTCTTGCAAAATTGGGCCACTTATTGGAATTTATTGATCCCTGACCTGGATAAACCATCTTTTTAAAATACCTTCTAGCTCCTCATATTTCTCAGAACGTATTTTTTTTACGACTCGTTCCTTCTTGAACCGAAGAAATCGAACGCAAAGTTGAAGCACTTAGGTTCTTTGATGCGGCAAAATCTTTTTGGTTTAAATTAGATTTATCAGGTAGCTTTTTTCTTTAATAAAAAACGATTTGCAAGACATACTTAAACGACTAAAACAAAAGACTAAATGAAAAACGTCAAGCGTATGGTTTATCGCTAAATCGATCAAGTTTAGAATTTGTGGAAACATCTTGTAAACAATTGTTGACAGAAAACTCGTCGAACTTTACTTTAGCAGAATTAAAATCATAAGAAAGCAATTTATTTATTTGTACTTGATTAAAAAAATAATAATAATTCAAAATGGGAACGTTATAACCGAGAAATTGGAGCGTTAAAACGAATAACATTGACATTGAAATATCATTCAGGGGGCCGGGACCGAAGAAAAAGAGCGTTATAGCCGGGAAAGCGTTATAAACGGGAGCGTTATAATGAAGTTTTACTGTATATCGAAATGAACGCACAAGGATTCACACTAGAACACCCAAGGAACAATTAAACAATGAGATCGCTACTGCAACTGTTTGGGAAATTTGATAAATGAAAATCGATTTTAAAAATTTCCACTAGATTAGTTCAGAAAGCACTGTAGGGGAAAGTGATGTAAATTGAACCATGAAAAGTCTATAGTGGTTCAATAATTTATTTTTACAATCAGTTCTTTCCTAAATAATTTTAATATAAACTTTCATCTTCAATAAACACTGCAAAGTTTTACTAAAATTTGAAATATCTGGAAAACTTTCAGTGCAAGATCATTAGTTATATTATCAAAGTTCCCTTCGGTTTGACCAAACAATATAAAAATGCAATAAAAAATATACCATTCCATTTAAAATAAGAGCATATAACGAGGTTTTTGCTATACTTCTAATAGCCTATCGCCAGAACACACCTTGTATATATAAGTAATTAAAATTCCAGTTTATTATCCAGAATTTATTGTTTCTTATTATTTATTGTTTTTTTAAAAAACGAAAATTTTGTGTAAAGCTTGCACAAGGATAAGTTCGGAAAACCGAAACGATTGAATCAACAACAACTTGAATCGATTAAACGAAAGGGGTATGTTTCAACTACTATCATGTGTATTATTACGTCTGTTTCTATTACTGTCCTTATTATTATTAATTATTTTGAATTAATTGTAATTATTTGTTAATCTAGATTTGATGATGTTTCTGGATGATTTTTTGGTGGCTTGATATTTAAATTTAGACTTATTATTATTGTTTTAATTGGCTGTATTGTGTCGAAATTGTTTTGTTTTGTTTTTCTCTGCTTTATTATTTATGTTTATAATGAAATTTGAAATTATGTTGATTTGGTGATGAACGAAACAACAACAAAATTAATGTGCAAGTTTTACTGTAATTCTTTCAATTTAAATTCAAATTTAAATAGGTATAAAATTGCTGTGGAATTTGGTTGCAGTTATCACATTGCAAAATTTAATTGTTCTCACTATCAAAATATATTTAGTTTTGTTAAAAAAACAGTTAAGAAAATAGAAAAACGATCTTCTAGTTTTTACTTGAAACAAAAAATTATCATTTCTTCGGACGGAAACATGTTTACCATATTTTTAGAATAGAAACCCTCACTTATTGTTATTTGTAAATTCATCCGGTTCTTCTTTCTCTACTTAAACTCGTTTTAAAAAGACTTTGTCTTAAACCGACTTAAGCCTGCCTTTATAAATATTTGAGTGGTGACCTGTATCTCGAGGTATTTCCCACTCAAATGTGTATAAACCTACCATTAGCTCAATTTAAGGCAAGGTTTTGCTAAGGCGAGCTTAAGTAGAGGAAGATGAACCGGGTTTTGTAAGTGCATTTTCAAAAGAC
Source organism: Mylabris variabilis (assembly GCA_037464815.1). Lineage (NCBI taxonomy): Eukaryota > Metazoa > Arthropoda > Insecta > Coleoptera > Meloidae > Mylabris > Mylabris variabilis. The sequence continues at coordinate 4,884 of JAZBGW010002668.1, read as the reverse complement.
ACCAAGATCGTGTTAAGTGGTATGCTTGAACAAAAAAAAGCGGTTTTTGTTTTCGGTTCAACTCTGGATTTCGTTCCGGTTGAAATTTCGACTTTTTTCGGTTTAGTTACGGTTCGAAGTCCTGAAAACAACATTAATTTTCGAAAAATTTGCCGTTAGCTCGTTTAGTTTTCAAAAATTGAGTCTTTCGTGAACGCCCTTGGAATTGTTCGTGTATAAGCCTTCAAACAAGGTATCATTCGGTTGCTTATCTTTAAAATTGTACAAAAATTCCTACATTTTCATCAACTTCCCGGAAAACTACCAAGACGATCGGGAAAGTTCTTGGAGATTTGGATAGCGCTCTCAATTTTTTATCATCTCTATAAAATTCGTTAAAATCTAATTAATATAGGCAGAGTTATAGAGAAAATATTTAAAAAAAAACATGCTCTAGGGTTTTCCTCTGCAATTCCGAATTTTCTCAAACTTTTCCAAAACACAAAGCGCCCTGTGATGCACCTTCGAATTTACTTTTCAATGGTGTTTCGCACACAAGTGAGAAATCGACTATTATTTCGGTGAAAATGGTACTCCAACCAAATTCTACTGAAGCATAAATCAACAATATCAAAGACTTACGTCTCTATTATAAATATTATAAATTATAAATATTGTAAATGCGAAGGAAGAAAAAGCAAAATTTGATATTTCTGTACTTTTCACTTTATTTTTTTTTATTGTTTCCAGTGAATTCGAGGTGGATTCATTGAATTTCCCCGGTCAGAAACATCGTTGGCGACTATCACAATTATTACAGAAAGGTGTTGAAAATAGTCGTGAATCATTATTGAATGATATGGCATTAGCATTACGTTTTATATTTGTAACAGCAAAAGGACGTATATTATCGCATTTTTTCAGTATATCAGAATCTATAAAAGCCTTCTTAGATGGTTTATTATTAATTATTGATATATTAATTGGTATACCAAGTTTGCAAGTACATAATTTAGATGCTAAAATACGTGAAGAACGCACCAAATATCTAGTCGCAGAACTAATTTGTCGTGTAAGATCTTATTAATTTATTCTTATTATTATTAATGATAATAATTTTGTTGTTTAGCCTGAAAATGAAGAATCTGTAGAGCATTTATGTTCCTATATACGTAAACAATTACGTCGTGCAACAATGGAGAAATTTGAAGTAACAAAAGAATGTTCACAACCACCAGTAGCTGTACCATATCGTTTTCGTACACCATCCGGTATTGAATTAGATTTACGTTTATGGGAACGTAATCTAATACGTAAAACTATACCAATATTAATTAATATATTAGAACGTGAACAACGCGGTTGGTTTTTACATTTTCGTGAACGTTTAATTGCTGAATTACGTGCTGAAAAATTACCAGATGAATATATTGAACGGCAAGTTAATGATGCTGTTATGAAAGAATATTTACAAAGAGTTTATAATAGTATTTTATCGAATTCTGATATACAGAATTTAGGTGATGGTGTTGCTCAATTATTAATACAACAAGCACAAAGTGTAGTTTTAATGCATAGGTAAATTTTTATTCAGGATGATTCAAAAAGATGGGTCATTAAAGGTATGTCTCTAGAAATTATTTTCGTTGTTTTAGCTACCTCTCTTATACGGGATAGTGCACCCTACTCTCTTATTTTAAGTAGAATAATATATTTTTATTGCATTTTTGAATTCTTTGATAAAATCGAAGGGGACTTTGATAACATGACTCGTGGGCTAGCGTTGAAAGTTTTTCCGATATTTTCATTCTTGCAGTGTTTGATGGAAAAATTCATATTTTTGAAGCCATAGCATTTGAAATGATAAAATTTGGAATTCAAGTAGTAAAAATAATGTACTTTTTATCAGTTTAGGCAAAAATTATTAAACTTTCAGCTGAAATAAATTTTTCTTTCAGACCATTTTCAAAATGTTTTAGAGAAAACTGAAAAATTATCAAAGATAGGTATATGAATTTTTTTATCTATCTAGTCGTATAAAGAAAAAGATGGTGTTTCATTTAAAATAAGCAAGATATTATAGTTTGAAAATTGCCTGAAAGAAAAAATTTTTCAGCCAAACGTTGGACTATAATTAAATTTTGTCTAAACTGATAAGAAGTACATTATTTGCAAATCTTAAAATTGCACTAAAAGCCGAAATATCTGAAAAATTTTCAGCGCTAGACCATAGGTCATGTTATCAAAGTCCACTTCGATTTCATCAAAAAATAGAAAACTGCAATAAAAAATATACCATTCCTTTTAAAATAATAGAGCAGGGTGCACTACCCCACATAACGGAGGTTGCTAGAACAATGAAAATATTTTCGAGAGAAGGTTCAGGGGATATGATGGCTATATACCAAATTTCTGAAACTGCCATCAATTAGAACTTGTTATACTTTTAAATGCCCATCCTCTTGAATCACCCTTTATATTGAAAATAAATGATTTATTTATTGTTTTAATTAAAGAGCCGTCGAAAATGTCCAATATCGTTTCGCCAAATCTCAGGAAGATATAAAAACACGTCTATGTACCTCATATCCGGTATTATCAAGAATTGAACCATGGTTAAGATCAAAATTACGACAAGCCGAATACAAATTCGGTCAAGAGAATCAATGGAGCGCCCATGAGGAAGCTTTAAGTCTATGCAATTCGCAGAAATTATACCAAACTGTCTATTTCCTAAACAGAGATCTAGCTTTCATGAGAGATGTATGTAGTCTTTTATTACTTGTATTAATTAATTAATTACTGTGCATTGATTTACAGAGAGAACCAGCATTGTTGCGTGAATTAAGAAAAGTTAAAACGCCAACACGTTCATTTTTCTGGCCAACACAAATCTGGCTACCAACTAATTGGATTGTACGTCGAAATTTCCAAGGACAATCAGAAATTGTACCAACTGTTTTAAGTAAACAAGCAACAAGTATAACAACACCACGTTCCGATCCAAGTCAACCAGTATTTTTAGTTGAAAAAGAAATTGTACGTACAACAACAACACGCTGGCCATTATGGCGTATTTTCAATTATTTCCATCGTACATGGTGTTGGACATGGAATGCAATGTTCTTCTTTGGTATAATATTACCATGGTGTAGTCCATTAGGTTTACGTGCTTTATTATCAATAGAACCATTCATGCCCGATTTAGAATTATCACAAGTCAATGGTACATTATTTCCACGTAAAAGTAGTATAACATTAACGTTATGTTCACGTTTATTAAAATTATGGCGGCATATATCGAAATCACGAACACATTTCGAAACTAAACCGGATACTGGTTTTATCGGTAAAGGTTTCACTAGACATTTAAATCGTTTATGGAATTATTTTATTAAAGGTCTATTCGGTACATTGATATTAATCATTATATTTCCATTAATTTGTATTTTGGTTATTATAATTAGTTTATTTGTTGGAATTAGTGCAATTTTATGGATGCCAATATTAACATTATTCGTACAGATAACGAATGCTTTAATTTACGATTTAGATTGTCCGGAAATGAAACGTAACCGTTATTTCGTATTATTTGAAGCGATAATTTGGAAGATTCTCTTACAAGGTTGTCTACAACCAATACTATCAATATTTATTGCAATTGTTCTATGTCCATTAGTATCATTAATTATATTAAGTGGTGGTTTGTTGAGATATTGGTGGCGTTTATTATGGGACACGACAATTTTCCATTTGATTATTAAGAAACGTGGCCGTATACCGGCTAGTGATAGTTTTGTTGTTAAACGTATCGCCGGACCTGGTTTAACAAACAATTATTATTTTCAAATTAGTCCCGAACAGGCATTGGCGGCATTAGAAGCCAAAATGGAATGGGATGAATTATTAGCATATCAACAAATTATTGAAAATTTAATAACACAACCACAGCGTGATTTTAGTCATTTTATTGAAGCATGTTTTGGTAGTTTCTCAGCACAATTAGCAAAAAACGGCCAATATAAAATATTAGAAAAAGAATCACAAGATTTATTGAGTGTATTATATGAGAAATTAGAACGTCGCCGACGTGATCTACAAACTGGCTTAAATATAACAATAAAAAGTAAAATTAAATTGGAAACATCCGAATTGAAGATTGCTATACAACAAGGTGCATTGATGTTAGAACGTTACTATTGGAAAAATATAATTAAAAAATTAGATTTGGATAATGAAGATGAATTTTGGGAGACACGTGGTTTATGTATCAATGATTGGGCGAGTTTGGCCGGTTTATTATATACAGAAATATTCAGTTTAGATATATTAACACCATTAGATCATACTGATACAAGTTTTCGTTTAGAACCAAATCCAAATATTGATTTACAACGGTACACAGAGATGGTGCAGTGTGCTCAATTAGGTGCTCATGGTCCAGATTTATTGGGTAATGTTTATACGCCTCGAGGTAATATACAGATACATTCACCATGTTTGGATGTGTCTGTATTTAATCCACGTGCAAAACAACAAGTTAATACCGTCAAGAAAACCGATAAAAAAACGTAAGATTTTGTTGTTTCCTTATTAGTCCAGTCATTTTAATGATTGGGAAATGTAAATGAACCGGGAAAGCGCTAATTTTTGGATATTGTTTAGAGGAGGGTTAAGAAAGTTTAACTTGAAATTATCGACGTCAATTTCCTGTATGGGCTTTCCGCTATCTTGAAAAAATGGGTAAATATTGTTTTTTCAGCATAACTTCATTTCTTGTCACGATACGAATTTCGGGAATAGAACATTTTTTGTGTACTTTTTCACGCTCAATAACTTAAGTTCTATGATGTTGATCATTGTTAAGAAATTTATCGAGAAAGTGAGAAGTTGTCGGGATGAAAT
>JAZBGW010002667.1:0-10935 GCA_037464815.1 Mylabris variabilis | reverse complement strand
ATTCAAAAACTAGATAATAGAGATTTACTATCATAGAATAAAAACCGCGTTTTCATCCCTTGTTGCGCAGGAAAATATTGGAGCATGTTAAAAAATTTAAATCACGCAGTTTCTACAATTTTAAAGATAAAAAATCGTACAGCAGCTTGTTTGAAAGCGTATTCATAGACAAAGGGCAGATGGTTTTCAAAAAATCTATTTTCGGAAAATCAAAAAATTTATTGAGAAAAATTAAAGAAAATTTTCTAACTTTTTCGCTTTTTAAAAATCGGATTTTTTGGAATCCATCTGCCTTCCACCCATGAATAAGCTTTCAAACAAGCTGCTGTACGATTTTTTAACTGTGCGACTTTAACAAATTTAACCTTCTCCGACATTGCATTTAGTGAAAATTTTCCAAAATAGAAAACTCCTTGACTCCAGCTTCTCCTTAAAGAGCAAACGGAATATTCGCGCCAACTGAATATGCCTTATCAAAAGTTGTGATTGTTTCTATAACTACTGATATCTTCTTGGACCATTCATTTTATTGTACTAAAGCTTTAACGCCACAGTTTATAATTATTTTATAAGGAGATGAGTACACGTATTTGAGCAACATCATATGCCTTGCATTACTAAATACTCATCAGTATTAATGCTAAATGGCTGTGGTTAAAACACCCTAATTGCATGCTCATGTATATTTTCAGGTAATATTGATTCATAAATCAATTAGAACAAGGTTAGTAGCTGAGAATTTAAAATATTCAATATAGCCACAATATTAAATAATTTTCTATGTCTACATTCTGTTGTATATAAATTTGAATAAAGATGTGTTGTGAAAGCTTTTTGTCTATGTGCTCGATTTTTATATTTTTCTGTTCTATTTTGCTTGAAATTGAAATTATGATAAAAATTGTAACATATTTTGTCTTTTACTTTTAATTTTTAATTGTAATCAACATTAAATTACTTCTTGGTAGCAATACAATATGGAATAAAACGAAAAAAATGTCGATTTTTGACCGTCAACGTTTTCTGGAAACAAAATATCCCATCTGACTCCTTAGGGAGGATGTTGGAGAATGTTCAACATTACAAATTCCACTATCTCGCTGTCATAACTATTTGTTTTTTTCCTCTCGTTTATAGTCTTATTAATATAGAAACTTTGTTGACAATATATGAACCCATCGTCAACAACAAAGTACGTTATCTTGTTAGGATTAGAAATGACGGAGAAAATTTCATTGGTATCGAGATAGTCACCACTTTATATCTTATTCCTTCACAACTTTTACTACTACAAGACAACTGAACTCAACTCAATTCATATCCTAACTGATGAAAGTTATTTATGCTCGAGCACCTCGTTCACTTTAGCCTTTTATAAAACTTATTAATCTGGCAGCTGAAACAAACAACAGCTGGAGATGTTGTTTTACAAGTTTCAAGTGTATTTCTTATACAGACAACAATTCCAGTTTGGATGATATTCTGAATAAAATATCTCAACTTATTGTAGTGGAAGTTCAAACAAGAAAAGTCAATAGATTGGAAATTTAACAGCTTATTTGATCCATAAATCCATCATTATTATCACTATCATCATCATCATCGCTTTTCTGCTCTTACACGGTAGATAAATAAGAACTCAACTGAACATAATTGAAAGATGTGGTTAGTTGGAGTTTATCTTGTCCGTTGTTTTGGACGTGTAGAGTGGACGGCCATGAGTTGAAAGCATGAGATATAGTAGTGGAGGAGATACGAGAAGGCATCATGAAAACTTAAGTGAAAACTCGTGACCTGTGTTGATATCTATTTTACTCAATTTATACAACAGTCGACGTAAACTTCAACCAAAAACTTACTAACCCTTGAAGATTATCAATACTTTCACCTTTAGTTTTTCGGTGAAAGCTAGTTTCTTGACAAGTGAATGAAATCCTGTTGGATAATGTTATAGAGTAGTTAGGGATTTAGGGGAAATTGCAAGGCCGCAGAATTTGTCGCACTGTTTCGAACTTTACAATAGTTACATTAATATCAATTCTAACTTTCTAATATGAACTGAACAAGTATAGTAAGGTCGCTTATATTTATAGAAGCTAATAAAACTTGTCGGTATAGTTGGCAATTTAACTAGGAAAAATATAGTTGTGCTAAATTATTCAACAAAGTTATAAAGTAATAAAATGCAGAAATAAGAAGAAGAACACGCCAGAATTGAATATTCCATCCAACATCATAGCATTATTACAAAGTACATAAACGCTATTTGTTTTTGCTCAAGTTAGTGGGAAAAATGAGATTGTAAAATACATATATTTTCCATTTTTCTTATTTTTACAGCATATTTGTTATATCTTCTGCTCATTCTTTATCTTTCCTATTATATACAACATATACGCACACATAAACAAAACATATATAAAAATCTAAGCAATTCTTTAGCAAGTTACAGTTTGATAACAAACAGCAGGAAGCTTTCTGTTGTTGTTAAAGTTGCACATTAGAATTTTCAGTCGTTTTCAATAACACCATAAATCACTATTGATATTGTCGTTATTCTATTATACTAAAGGGGTTTGTTCGATTTTTTCATGTTGAAATATTTGAAAAGGGATGGATGAGGAAAAGAACGAAAAAAGGACGCAGGCTGAATCGAGAAAAGTTCACAAAAGCAATAAAAAGTATTTGACTGTAGATTCGTAAAATGTCAATGGTACAGTGAGCCACCACATTTGACTTGAGAAATATGAATATTTAAGGAAACTTTTACGTTTTTCGTTAAGGTCAAACTTTCTTAGGTACAACTAAACATCTGTAACAGGTTATTAGAGTTTGGGGAGGCAAATTCATCCCTTAAACTAGACCTTGCTCAAGTTTGAATCCTTGTCACTGTGATGATTAAACACACTCCTCCCTGATAAATATAACAAACATATTTCGTTCCTAATACTGGGTAAATAAAGAGTATCGAGTTTTTTATGATCCCAAAGATGACAATTATTTTCGTTTTTTTTATCGTACTGAGAAGTTTTTCAAGACTGATGTGATAAAAAGAATTTTCAAGTCAAAAGAAGGCTTGGAATTTTAAAACACCATCCGTCTTCTGCTTACGAATAAATAAAATATGAGCAAATGTAGTATCGAGAAATAAAAACCGTAAATAACATCAGATACGCCCAAAAAAAGCGACACTAGCTGAATTCATGGCTCAAATTAGAGTCGCTCAACCAGAACTCAAACTTGTATATTCTACTTGCTAGATGAAAGTGTCGCTTGAATTTCTTGTAGTACTACAAAAATTTGTATGATTGCTCTTTGACTATAGACTCACCCTGCAAATTTCTCGATGATTCATCTCCAACTAAGTTCGTCTCAAATCTTTAAAATTGATCAAACGGAAAATTTATGCTGCTGCTTATCTGTGATTTAGTTCTTGTTTGTTGGGCTTAATCGATAATCTTGAGGGTTTAGAGTGGTATTTACAAGACAAAACAACTCGATTTCAATCTTGTATAGATTTCCAAATTAAGCATGGAATGTTGAAATATGAAAGCGTAAGATATTAATAATCAAATTTCAAATCAACATGAAATACTAATGATAATATTAGCCGTTTTGATTGGATAAACTAAAATGGTTTTGTCAAGTTAATTTGTCTTTACAACAGAGAAACTCTGCGTTGTTATCTTAAACCAGAACAGGCTCATTTATGTAAATTTGATACAAAACACACGGCACATGTACAGGTAAAATGTAAATTAACTATTTAAATACTATAAGTTTGTTATCTATTAAATGAAAACTAAATTGTTGGCAAAATATGCCATAAATGGTAAATATATTCAACTGTTTCGTTTTTTTTTTAACTATTTATATTACGATATCAAGAATAAATCTTGTAAGCAATCAAATTGTTGACAAGCAAATTAAACTGTATTTTAAAATTTGAAATTAAAAGCAAATCTTCCCGCAGTAAACACTGTGGTTTAATTAACAAATTAGTAAAGTTTTATTTAAATCAGTCTATGCATGAATGCTAGACAGATAATAAAATATGTTTGTAACATTTCAACAGTTTCATTTATTTTGACAGGTCAATAATTCAGCATTAGCACCCGCATCATTTCTACACGAATTTGTTACAGAACTGAAACGTTTTAATTAAGTCTCGAGAATACTTGAGAAAGTTTTAAATGTTGTTATTGTTGTAAAACACAAATACCCCTCTTATTTCTGATTATCCATCAATTTTATTACCTATCATTACAATATAAAATGATAAAGTATTGTTTTTGTTTTGTTTATAACGTATTGATTATGAATCAATAACTAGAAAGAATATTAGAGAATAACAAAGGGAGCTTTTGTTGTTTACGAATATATCGCCAACTAAACATTATAATAACTGGAGGAAAATGGAAGAAAACAATAACGCCTTATAATTCATCCAACTTCCGAACAAAATCTAATATAAATGCTCACGAAGCACGTGTCTGAGATATAGAAAGCTCCGCTAACATTTTATACTGAATGCATACTAAATAAAATCGTACTTGCATTACACGGAAAACATTAAAATGCTTACATCTAGTAGAATTTACGTAATTACCGATATTACAAGTTTGTAATGCTCCTATTACACATATCTATTGTAATGTGATACGCTTCAAGGATTCTCAATTAGATGGATCAACATTTTTCAGTAATAACTTTTCAGGATTTGAAACTAACAACGCCACCTAATGGCAGCTTTTGTAAAATTTTATAACAATCCTGTACCAGAATGTAATCGTTACAGGAAGTTTCACAGAATAAAGTCTAAAATAGACATCTTCAATGTGATGCTTCAGCATGTGATCTAGTCTTCCAAAGAGGACGCAAACTGTAGTTCGTTTAGAAAGTGATTTAAAAACGCTTTTTCTTCGATGAAATAAACGAATCTTTCAGATATTCGGCTATTTTCAACTCCCTGCTGGCTTTCAACTTAAAGCTACAAAGCTGTGGACGTCTAAAAAATTTGCATATTTCCTTGAAGCGGAAATCTATTGCAATAATTATAGATGGTGTCTTTTCTAATAACTAGGAACATCCTGTAGTGGGAGGATTTATGGCGTAATTTTTCCTTAGCGTAGCTTTAGCTTTACTAATAAGGGTAAGTTTCTGAAACGAACAAACGAAGGCCGTTAAAGACTATTTTTCAGTTACAGGATAAAGCTCATAAAAATGTACAAAGCAGAAATTAATTTGTTTTATTTTCAAATACGTTTTGTAGCAGTTTTGACATTAATTAGAAAGCTTTTATATGAAACTTTCTTTGGCTTTTTTCAAAAAGCTTTTAGTTGTGATAACAAATTAAGTTCAATATTGAGATTTTCTTTCAGGATTAAAATTGAAGCTTCATTTGATGACAAAATTGGTAATTTGTTTTGAAATACAATCATTATGGTTTTTTTATATGTTTAAATTTTTAATTAACCTTCAACTATAACAAAAAAAAACTCATTAGAGTTGTGCTATTTTACAATTCACTAGAGACGTTTCGTTTGTATTTTGTGAAAGATTAAATTTCTATTAGCAACCGAACCATTAATAATTTACTATCAACCCTCGGTTTAATTTAAATAAATTTACATTTTTCATTTATAATAATAATAATAAATTAATCTTCAAAGTTTCATTGATATGAACTCTGGAATCATTATTAAAATAGTGGCTCATATATTTTTTACGCAATAAAAGCTTTAATATAGGTCGACAAAGACATTATCAACATCAACCCCTCTCTTGTTATACCATCCAACAACCTATTTATCGCCCTATAATAGCTTGAAAGGCACGCATATCAACGATGATATTATTAAGATCTGAATAACAGTCATAAGAACATTCAGACACGAAATGAATTAATAGTAATAACGATGCCCGGAAGTAATGTGTCCTCTTTAGGGGGTGTGCCTTTCATCAAGGGTTAATAACACTTGATGCAACAGTCTAAATACAATTTTCGACTATATTGACTGTTATATATCAGGTCAATATTAGTCAATATTTGAGCGTTCAGTCCTTTTCATTATCGCAGTTTTCGTAAATTGTTTATCTAAACCCATTTTTCATTCTTTGTCTTGGAAATTTTACGATAACTTTATTTCGATCCCATCATTTATCAAAATCAATTTTAGAATTTTTTTAGGCTTGTGGAATTTATACCACCCCTCCACGAGAATGTGCAGAATTTATGAAATAACCGCATTTTACAAAAAATTTTGAACCTTCCCATTTCTCCCCTTTATAACTCCAATTGAATTAAAACGTTTCCGTAACGACTCCACTAAAGATAAATTGCTGTCCATTGAAAATTTCGGAAAGGTCACGACCTTTCCAACAGATTTATCAAAATACTACCATAATCTTATCACAATCCACCCTTGGCCATATCGTTCATTTCATTTTATTTGTTTTTTATTCTAAAGAGACGAAAAAAAGGGAGAAATTCACTGGTTCGTCTAGTTAACATTGGTCGAATATGATAAGAAATATAGCGCAAAACACGCAATCGCCGCTAGTAGGGAGATACTAACAGTGACGAGACTTTACTGCATGCCTATGGGGGTGGTAGCGACGTCGGCGTTGCGATGCTCACTTAATCGCCACATACGTTGTAACACGATCGGTGAAGACGCGCGCTAACTATAAAATTAAATATCACTGAAAAAAATTTGGCGCGATTCTTGGAAACTAACAAATAGACAAAATGATTGTGGTGTTTTTATTATTTACAACCGGTAAGTTTTGAAGAAATTTTCATACAGTTTGTTTTCAGTTTTCTAGTTCTAATTACATAAAAAGTATTACGATCGATATTATGAAATTTTTTAATTTGTTGTATTTGTATTTTTTGAGTACCACTATATTATCATTGGATCAAAAATAGTATTACTGTCATGATCAAGATTAATAGTTGTTAATTTGAAGATATAAGAACGATACGAACAATGGGAAAATCCCCTAGTTTCGCAACATTTTCTATGTATCAATACAGTCTAGGATTCACAATTTCAACAGCGAACCCGTCTAGTAAATAAGGGATGCAAAAGTGAATACCGACAGACACATAGAAACATTCGTGACTCATCCATTTCTAACTAAACATAGACTTTATTATCGTTTTTCCGCCTCTATGTCTATTTGATATTTTCAAATATTTACATTAACAGACCACTATGAGGTGCAGACTGAAAGGATCTACTTTATAGGTGGAATTTATTGAAAATTGATATATTAATAAAATTTAACAAAAATTGTATCCTGTTGGAAAATTTAAATAGCACACAAAACCCAAAAGAACCTTATTGAAATTTAAATTATAACATTGCGTGCGTTATTTCGAATATTACATTTAAAACATATGCATACGTACAAAGCAAATTGCAATGTTTTCCATACATTAAGGGGCTTTTTTCTAAATTAACCAGAAATTTCAGATTTCTATCTAACATTGACATACCCACATTCTTAAGCATGTGGGCGATATTTACAGGTTTGACAAATTTATAAATTCACATTGAAATCAATAACAGAATTTTATAAAACAGAATGATTTTGTTTTCGTGGCTTTAGATTTGTCTTCAAAATTTGTGTGTTTGCTATTTTCTCATCAAAAACTTTTCAAAATAGCCTGGAAGTCTGTTGAGTGTCGTTTAATCCTTGTTGATATTCCATACAAGACACACAGCAGTGAAAAATTTTTTGAATATAAGCTCAGAAATGTTCTCCACAAATTGAGAATCTACAAAATTTTGATTAAAATCTAGTAATTATAGAGTTTTCTACAATTCAAAATGATTTACAACTGTAAAAATTGTAATCATAATTGTTGTAAGCATTCTAACGATAAACGTGACATTATTTGTGGCAGTATATTTAACATAAAACGATATTCTAAAGGCCTGTGATATAATACGTGTCCCAGAATACACGACTATTATTCAAATCTTCTGAAAGATATTGATGATAACTCTAACCTGCGAGTACAATAGAATGATAAACCTGTTGCGTTTTTTTTTTTAAATTAAAAAATCTATCTATTTAACGTTCAGTTTTTGTAGATCTAATTTCTTAGATGGAGATAATTAAAGCGACGATTAAATGCAAATTTACAGTTTCCAAAAGCTTGAAAAACTAACATAATGGAACGTAAACAGAAGAGGTTACAACAACATTAAATAGTCGCCCATTTCAGGCGCTTATCGATTAAAATTTCGCCGATTTAATTCGAAATTAATTGATACATCCCATAATTTGAATAAAGATAAGAGATGGTAGAATAATAAAAAGCTCTAGACGTGAAGTATTCGAAATTTTAGCGTACGAATTTTATTTATCACAACAATCATTCTTGTTGTATTTACATTATCTCTTGCAACTGGAGATAGAATATAGTTGGGAAATTTCAAGTATTATAAATTACGAAAACAGCATCATTTAAAGAGTTTTCCAAGAGGGGTAGTGCTTTCCAGACTGTATATGAATGGAGGAGACTTGTACAGAAATAAAACAAGTTTTGAAGTACGTAACGAAGATGTGTGCGGTTTCTGTAGCATCTACCGATAAAATCGTCCAACTACCATTACTGTAATTATCCCATACAGTTCTAATTGGATTAGTTTTTATTTGTCGTACTTTTGTCTATGCTTGCATTATTAATTTCGATCGATAACAGACAAATCTAAAAATGTATCGTCAAGTAATCATCATTGAAACAGATGACGATAATGACGATGATAAATTCGAGGCATTGTTTCGATGAGATGGTGAAATAATGTCCTGCTCTAATAAATTCAGTCTGTATTGTTTTGGATAATAGACGAAATAAAAACGTATATTGGTTTGTTTAATTGTAAATAATTCTAAAAATTCCAACAATATTCGATAGGGGATCAGAGCTTTTACAATTTTTGTTTTTATTCCTTATCGATCGGTGCAAATTAAACGAAACAGCAATTGAATAATAACAATAATACGAGACTCGTTCACAGGGGCCAAATGTTTTTTATGATAAATTCGCACCAGCCGGCTAATTTATTAGATTTTTGTTTTGGTGTCTATTTAAATCAACATTTACTTTACATATCATCATTATCAATATTTGAACAATCATAAACAAATTGTAATTACAATTTTATTGAAATAGAGATTAACGATGATAGCTATTAAGGTTTGGTCGATGAAATTTTGCACAAATTGTACTTGACGAATCAATGTTCTTTGTTAAAATATACGTCAATTTATAATTTCTAGTCGTTCGCGTGCAAGTTTGACCTTGTCTGATTTCTACCTCAACAGTACAGAGCATGTCTGAAATAATTATAAAATAAAAATTAATATCAGATTATCGTTATATTTCTTCAAATAAAATTCGGGTTTTGTACTGTGGAAGTTTTTGTAACATTTGATAATTATCGATATCGTTACATATCAATGTTTATACAATAAATTGCCTGCATTTTGCAATCTTAATTGTAAATAATGCTAGAGTACTATTCAATTGTGGTGTACTTTTCCACTTTAATCTGTATCAATGTACATTCAACATTAATTAATTTTGTAGGGTGTTTTTGTGTAAATTTAAAAAATCGATTGTCTCTTAATTATCATAATTTTCAGCACAATATGTCGACATGAATCGATCTATATCATGCAAATATAATTCATGATGTTTGGTGTTTTGTCATCATTACCATCAATTGTACACACCCAGCTCGTTATTGACAATTCTATTTTATTCCGACATCAAATCAGAATTCAGTTAAAGAAGCATTTATGGAATCTGCTATCAAATATGATTTAGTAACACGTGCTTTGATACCAGGAAAAACTAAATTAAACGAGGAAAAAACAGATTTATCAGAGGGCGCATCCACCATTTTTCACTACTGTCTCTGTTACTCGATTTTGATTCCGGCAAATTTCCTGAAATAAACTTTGATTTTATGGGTTAATATTTTTAAACAGTTGTACGGTGTATATTTTACTATCTTCTAATTATCGCTGATAATAATTACAATTATTGCCTTTATATTTGCAGAAGAGAGCAAAACAAATCAAATTTGTAGAAACGCTCATCATTTAGACTCTACAAATTGCTTAATCGTTATTTTCATGATGATTATCATCCGAATTTATCATCACAATAGAATTCGAACAAAGCTATTCGTTATAAATTATAAAAGACGGTTGTTATTAACAGGAGTATAAATATGACGCCTTCAGCTTTTTGTTTCCTTTCTAACTCTAAACGGTTATCATTATAGTTATCCTAATTAATGCTCGTGAAAATTTTATATGAGTAATATCAAAGAAAAACCACAATAAGCTACCAACTGGAATATGGCCAAGATTTTTGATTCACGTTATTTTTATTGCGATTTTTGAACATCAACAAGTAGGTCGCCTAATTTTCAAACTACTTACAAATAAACCACCAACATTATTTTCAAATTGATTTTTCTGCTAGTAGTGAAAGTATAAAAAGTTTTCGAGTCAAGTTAATAACTTTATAATTCTTATACAAAAATAAACAAATCAATAATTATTGTTTTTGAAGCTCTAATTTCTCATAATGTTCTAATGTATTTCAATAAAGCGTTCGAAATCTCAAGAACCCATTTAAGGCTTTATCCATCGTTTAGTTTCAAGATAAGAGAGAAAATTGTTCATCTATTGGATTTACGACGCCATAAGATAGCTCATGGCTTAAGTCTAGCTATCCCAGCTAAAATTATTGCCGTTTTGTTCAAAATAATGACAGAGATTGTTGGATTTTTTCTATATTTTCTTAGGTTGAGGAGCTTTGCGGTAGTGCCTTAGGAATTTTCGAACAAAAAACGATATAACTGATGCTAAATAATTGAGAATAATAGACTCTAAACATTTCAC
>JAZBGW010002666.1:0-10935 GCA_037464815.1 Mylabris variabilis | reverse complement strand
TCTTGAAAAACAACCGAGTAATCGCTGTTTGAAAATTTACTTTTTTTTGTTACGCCGAATCGATTTATTATATCCGGAATACCCTTAAACTTGACAACGAAGATTGTGTTCATCTTCAATTTGGTTATACCGAAAACTGTGACATGCAAAAGACACTGTTTGAAAATGAATTGAGATTTTGACATTTCTATTCTACAAAATAGACGCAGATATGAACGATTAGTTTGATGGATTGTTTTGTGCCGACTCTCTTTTAATCTCCTTTACCTGTCATAGAACATTTGGAATCATAGTAGCAGCAGATATTTGATAAATGATTCTTCTCGATATTCAATCAGTTACCTATTGTTTTCGTTTTTTTTTTGTTGTTTGTTATTGTTGCTGTCGGTTGGCGTGTGCAATATAGATATCATATTGCCGCTTAGTTTACTTCGGCTTAATTGGCCTATCAAAAACAGAAATTTCAATTATAGGAAAAATTATTAAACCCTTCTCGATTTTGAAATTTTTGAGAAAACAATTTGATATAAAATCATCGGTATATAAGCCTAAATTTTGTTCTTTCGTGTTTCTAAAACCGCTTATTCAACTGTATAGGTGTCCATTTATTTCAGTTTCCGTATCCCTTAGAGAGACAACGCAAGAATCACCCTCACTCCTTAGACAGCCCCCTTTTGTATACTATATAGTAAGTAGAGTATATTCAGGACTGAAAATAATCCTTGTTGTCATAACAACGGTCTACAATACCATATCCGGGTCCAAGACTAATATCCTGGCCGTTTGCGTGTTCCACACTCGCACACACATATTGTTTCTATCTCTATTCAATTCTCATTAACCTATCCTTATTTGATACGTGAACTAGATTGGCTCAGATCCCTGTTTAGACTTTTACAAGGAACTTGGAATTAAGGTGGACGAATGGTCAACTAATTGGAGCCATTTGTTTTACTACGACTGTTAGTAGGGGACGTTTGATATCCGCTCTCTTTTTCTCTCTCTCATCCCTTATTTCTCTTGAAATTTCTTTTACTCGATTTTTTTTCTCTTATAATACCCACTCCTCTGACTGTAATGATATCAAAAAGAAAAGATGTTACACGACTCGTATATAGAAATAAAAAATTGTTGATAGGTAATTTTCCAATTAAAATTGATGAATCGTTTGTACATTGTGAACAAAACCGCATTTCATTTTAATAAACAATTAACAAAATTAAATTCATAGCGAATTTATAATTTATTCAGGATTTTATTTTAATGAATTGAAGCTTATTACAAATGTGCGATTTTATTTCGCAATTTTTACCATAATGATGCTCACAAATAGATTTCAAATAAAACTTTCCAATCGATTTGAACATTTTAAGTATCTAATGATGCTCAAGACTGAACGAATACAGGTAGATCTTGTTCTCTACAGTATAGTAACTTTTCAAGTTTATTATAAAAGATGTTGATGTTTCGTAAAGTATATGCCAATTATCCTGCCTCGTAATTTTAAACAGAGTGAAATTGAATTGCCTTTAAATAAGCAAACCTCGCTATTCCTATGTGGAACGGAGTACGTATTTTGAAAGGCTAAAAAATTGGCTAAAATAAAATTATTTTGTGGTTCATAAAATTAACCAAAATTACTACTATTGTTTACTGGTCGCTGGTTAAGTAATAATCTACCCATAGCTGATAAGAAAGCAAATGTCAATAAAACACATTCGGACTTCCAAGGTATTACACTACACAAGCCTTTCAGACCTACTTATTTAATATCACACGTTTTATCATAAACTATCGATAACGTTACTCGTTACAATTACATAGAGATTCCATAAGAGTAATGCTGCATAACTTAAAAAAGATAAAAGGTAACGAGATGGGCAATATTTTATTCGGTCATAAATATTATTCTACACACGAAGACGTAAAAGTTTTGATGGAAAATCGATTACATTTTACAAAAATCCGGATAAATCATGACTTTTCTCCTCAAAAGGTAATGTTGAATAGAGCCACATAACCAAGGTTTCGAATCGGTTTTTTTTGTTCCGGTTCAATTAAAAAAATATTATCCATTCGGTTCCTGCAAAAATAACGATTTTTTCTCGGTTATTTCCGGTTTTCGGTTTAGTTCTAAATGATTAATTTTTAAAGTTTTAAATTTTATTAGCAGAAAAATATTCATGGTGATATGTTTTACCGTAGGGTATAGAATCGCAAAAAATAAAAAATGGCATATAATCATCTACATATAACTTTGACCCCCAACAAGGGACGAAAACGCGGCTTACACCTTTTGATAACCCTAACGAATCTATATTGACTAGTTCTTAAATCACTAAAATATATTACAGAAAAGGAAACTGATTTTGCAGAGCTAACTTTAGTACCTAATATCTCCCTTAAGTTGATTGTGAGTATAGGTACAAAGGACAAAATACACATCCCTTAAATTACCTATATGCCCAAAAATTATGAGTTTTGACCTCGGTTAATTTACTTACAAGTTCGTGTTAAGTTCTCCTGAGTGCTCAGGCAGGAAAAGGGGCCAGAAAAAGAAAAAAATGAGAAAAGATCGTGTTAAATGGTATGCTTGAACAAAAAAAAACACGGTTTTTCTTTTCGGTTCAGCTCCGGATTTTGTTCCGGCTAAAATTTCGGTTTCTTCCGGTTTCGGTTTTCGGTTCAGTTCCGGTTCGAAGCCCTGTATACAGGTTTGAAAAACACCGAGGCAGGTAACTCTTTATTTTTTTATTATTTAATTGTGAATAGACAATAGCGGTTCTGTCAGTTACCATTACGAAGAAATGACATCATCAACATTTTTTTTAGATGGCACCCTCTATTTTTATTGCATTTGAGAAGAAAATTCTAAGATTTTCTATCATCATTATATCCATGCATTAGCATATTCATTGCAAGCATTGATTTATTACTGGATTAAGTAGGCATATGTAGAATTTTGACGAAACAATTGGCAAACATGGCGGACTTAATTGTCAAAAATAAAACTGCAAATTTTAATGCAATTGGGCTTTTTTATGCACACAAGCTGTTAAATAGGTCGCATATATTTCAACCTTGTTTCTCATTTTTCCTCCAAAAGTAATCATTATTAAAATTTCCAGTTTTATTTTTGACAAATATTTACCATACGCCTACTTAATCCAAAAATAAATCAATGCTTGCAATGCTTATTCAGAGGTGTAGTGTTTTTCGTATACTATGCTGATGCATGGATATTCTGATGATAGAAAATCTAACAAACTTTAAGAATTTTTTTCTCAAACATTTCCTGATGTAACCCCCTACTATTTTGACATGTCTGCACGTAGAAAAAATTCTCTACACGAAAATGAAATAAAAAATAGGGGTTGCTATTTAAAAAAATGATGATGATGATGTCATTTCTTCACAATGGTAACTGACAGAGCCGTTTCAGCTCAGCCACAATTAATTAATTAAAAAATAAAAATTCACCTGTTTCAGCGTTCCCATAAATAAGAAATTTGTGAATATTATGCATTAGATTTGACTCACCCTGTATAAATGCTTGTATAGTCAACAAAATAAAATCCAATTAGTATGAATAAATAAAGGAAAGTCAAATATATACGCAGACGTAAATCGAATTTCAATTTTCGTTTTCATTTACGATAAAATTGCAACCAAAGTAGCTATTGTTTAGAAATTATAAATCGGAATAATCGATCAGAAGCGAGTCTTCTACTCAAAATAATCGTCCACATAAAGCAGGTAAAACAGGTGACTAAAACTAGTTTCGTTTGCAATAAATTGACAACACCCTTAAGATTGTTGGCGAAATTTTCAACCCTTTTTTCTCGGAAATAGAGCCATACCGACCTAGACAATATTATACAAATTAGTTCAGTTTTTATGCATATTTTAAAGGTTTGAAAGCAATTCAATTTCATCCTGTATATCAAACGTGATGAAGTTTTCTTTTTATAGAAACAAGCTTGTTGATACTCTTGAAGCATATGCAGTTGTATAAATTTCGGTTAGGTATTATAATTTATCTATGCACACTGCTTTGCATTTATAATCAGGAGCAGTTTTATTTTAATAGATGCTACTAGTGCTTAGAGAGAATAAGGTGACTTTGTAAAGTGGTTTTAATAAATTAGTAGCATCTCATAATTTCCTGTAGAGTAATTCGTTTGGAAAGCTTACACCTGCCGCAAAAGAGAACGTAAAGTGGTTTCGGTATAAGAAAATGGCACTATGTTTGGAAACAATTAAGTAAGTAACTTGTTACAACACCGTTTACGGAATATTTCATTAAGTTGTATTATATCAAAAAGTACAGGGAAGAACGAGATGTGCAACTTTTTTAAAATGATGGTATACACCAAATGTGTGTTTTTCCCCTCATGTTCGCCATTCTTCCTCTTTGCACAAATCTTTTAAAACGGCAAGAATAAAGACACTTTCTACTTAATTGCGGAATTATGTAAGTAGTTAATAATATTAAATAAGTTTTAACTAAGACATTCGTACTTTTACCAACTTGGTCTCCCCTTTTTTTAAATCAATAACTTCACCTGCAGAATTCAATTTCGCTAGAGAGAAAAAACCGCCGGTTTCAATTAAACTGTATCACCGCATACTGAAGTCATAATTACATTTTACCCCCTATAATCAGTGAGCTTCGCTAGAGTTTATTTGGTGCAAATGTGACTAGTGTCTTTGATTAAAATTGAAGAGCACAATTGGAGAACACTTGCAAATTTTAGAGAAAACTGGCAATAAATTCAATGCTGTAATGACGATTGAATCTTGGAACATAACAGAGATCAGATTATTGCAAGAGTCGAGATTAAAACTTACAAGATAAACATTGCAAATAATTTTATTTCTGTTGAATTTGATTAAAATTTCGAACAAATTCTATTATTGTCAATAATAATTTAAATGGGGGGATATTACATGCATCTACTGTATACAAGTGGCAACAAATAACGGCTATACTATGGGGAAGTTGTAAGTTTACGTGAGGTCATGGATGCGGAAGGAAATAAAATCGAGCCTGAAGTAAGAGTTTAGTACATCGTAAAACTGGTAGAGATCGTCGCTGGGTAAAAAGGCCACTGGAGATTCCATCCAAGTTCTGTCATTAAAAGAACAGTCTAGATGATTGGATCTTCTCTCTATCTAAGAACAGAATAACAATTGAACTTTCCACTATATAAACACCAATGTATAAGATAATCGAATTCTATCAATAATGATTCAGTTTTAATTTGAATCAATTGAAACTCAATTTGCATTCATTGTAAATTTCGTCGTATTGATGAGATAAGCGTTTCTCTATGTAATTTTAAGGTAATATTAGGTTGAATTTCGATGTCCTCAAATATAATATTGTCAACGAGTTTCAAATTGTTGGAATTTTATGAATTTTTTTTTTAATAAATTCAAAGGGAAAACAGGCATGTACGTTACTCCAGTGTTTGTTGAGATAAAATTGAGTTTTCCAGATTATTTAACAATGTATAAACTCATACATATATGTAGTTTAAAATTGCCATCACTAAGCGATTTAATTTATAAAATGGTATTTTGTAAGCGAACGCCTCCCATCTGAATACAATATGTAGGTGAAGCGACGAGTATTAAAAAAGTTTGAAACTTTAGCAGTTTAAATTAGTTTTGACGAAACTGTGTATACATATTATAACCGTTACTGATACTGATGAGTGTATCAAAAAAAATTAATTTTAGTCAAACATCAAAGGTCGCCTCAAGTCCATCATGTTTACTGTAACTAATCGAGCACAATCATCGGATTATTTTAGTTTGAAACGAATAATATGGCTTAATTAAGAATCAACACAAGTCTTATAACAATGAATCGTCATCGTCGTCGTCTTCCGCTGTTCAACTTTCTTTATCTTATTTGTTCTAATTACTGCAGAGAATTTGGTTCGCATCCAACAACTTTTCACAATAACTAGTGAAAATTTCCAACATTGTTCCAAGCCTTATATTTGTTCATAGTAACAGTGAATGTAGTTGTAATTATGTAAACTGCCATTCTGTTTTCTAATTTGCTAAAGTCAACAGCTACTGTGCTTAATGAATTAGCTAGCGTTTAGTTTTTGTTCAAATCAAATACAGCAATATTTTTGGGATTGTCGTTTTTTATTGTTAAAATTCATGGTTCGTTTTTTTAAAATTGTTTTAATTGTATAAAAGCAAAAATTTGTTGATTCAAGCATAAGATTACAAGTCAAGTACTTTCCAGATGATGAAAGATGGTAGGTAATAATTCATCAGACTGTACAATGTTTATTCAGGCGCTTTGTCGTTTACATTATCTAATTCACGTAATTTGTGAGCCAAGTAATTGCATAAACTCAGATTCTCTCTCGTATAATTGAGATAACACAAAGTTAAGATGTATGCGCAGTCGACTTGTAAAACTTTAAATGACGTTACGACAAAATAATTGTTTAGAAGTATCTTCCAACATTTCCCTAAAACTATATAATAAACGAAAAAAAAATAATAATCACCACATTTATCTGTTATCGAAATTATTTAACGTATCTAATAAAAGCGGAAAAATTGCAAGACAATAACGCGATCTGGTCGAATGGAATGACTGTTGGTTAGCCGGTGAAATGAACATTGCACAGGAAATCAGTCGAGAGGAAAATAGAATCCCTTTAAAAACAGATGCCTTCGGGTCACAAACCAAAGTGTATCTTCTTCTCCCGGTCTGCGACTCGATCTACTGTGAAACAGCTATTTTCTTCAGCAATGCCCCAAGCTTTGGACATGTACGAAATTATTGCAATATTTATAAAATTTAAATTGCATCCCTTCTATATCTCTCTCTATAATCCTATATAATAATTGTTGAAATATTAACATATTGTAGGGAAATAAAACACTTGTAGTTTTTCTCTTTGATGTCCTAAACACACTATGGAATTTTGGTGAGAGATAAATCAAGCCCCGGTGTCAAGCTCCCCTACATTCAATGATTTGGAAAATAAACGCAGCGGTTAGGTTCAGTTTCTGCAACTACGTTGTTGTGAGTTGTCAGTTTTTAGATTAGGGGGTTTAGTAGTAGTAGTGGTTGAAATTGCACAAACTTTCTACGATTTATTTTCATCGTAAATCTATCTACTGAAGATGACATTTTATCAAAACCAAAGAATGTTGATAATTACGATTTATATATACATGATGTGTTATAAATTTTAGATTTTTTTTTGGACATATGTGTATGTGGTCATTACTTTGTAATTAGCCGTAATGTAAATTGCGTTATGGCGAGTTATTGTACATGTCGCATCTGTATTTTTTCCAAGTATTAGCTCGGTTTGCGGCCGTTGATGGAAATTTCATGTTTTCCACATATAATAGTGCGTGTATGCGAAATGTTTCGGTCGACGGCACTTTGCAAAAAGGCCACAGGCGGTACGATAGGGGATGGTGGTAGTTGAGTGTATATATGTGTGTGTGTGCGCGCCTGGAAAACGTGAGAGGGAATGAGAAACATATAGACCAACGACGACGAATTAGGGTATATACGTGTGTAGAATTACATCCGGACAAAGCCTATACATTGCCACAAATAAAGGGGCTTTTACGGCCACACAAGTGCTTAAAATCATTTAAAAGTATTACAATGTCTGTGGAATATTTCGTATTGTTGATAGCGACAATTACCTCCACCCCTATCAAACAAATTTTATACGAATGACATTAATATAGAATAAGGACGATGACAATATAGTTGTTAGTTCTGTTGAAACACAGATTTTATTCTCTCAATACGAAATATAACAATCATCCGGTACAACAAAAACTAAACGACAGGCCCCTATTTGAGAGTAAACTTTTTTTGTATAAGGAAAAAACACGATTGCTATTTTCCATGTTATTTACTATCTTTTGAACGTAGAGGACATTGGTTACAGACGCTGCTCTAGTTCTGTATAACAAGGATTGCTATTGACAGGTCCTTTATGCGTTGCTTTGTGCCCGCCTATTCGAAATCAAACTGAAAGAAATTTCCAAGCGTATTCTACAACTGTACAGACGAAAAGTAGCTTTTTAATTCAAATAAAAACCGATCGAAAAGTCTTCCTACGTACCTCCACTATATTATCAACAATTACGGAATCCACTGTTAAATATTATCACTTTCAAATCACTGCCGTTAGATCAAATTATTGTAAAAGGACGCCCGTATTCTCGCCTTTCATCATCACCCCTTTTACGTTCTAATAAATCCGACATTATACAGTAGTAGCTTCATTATTATGCCGCTCCAATATTCCATAAAGGTACAACGATAGGTCGCTTCAACATGCCGTGAAAAAACCTCTCGACCACACCAGTTCCCATACAAGCCACAAAGCCACATCAATTTAGACTTTCTTTTTATTTTATCGATGAGTTCATTGATTATTACAAGCAAAGAGTGAGTTTATTTCTAAATATGAGTGGAACTTTTACCAAGATTTCCATCAATTAATTAGTGTACAATATCAATCATTTAACTAGGCGGACGTTTCACTGGTGGCTTCCTATAAGTAAAGACGATGAGAAGGAGAAAAAAGCAACAACAGTCAGTGTAAAGAGCAGCTGTCTCATGGGTTGTGCGAATAACAAGACCGTTCTTCTCTTATCAAACTACCGCTTGAAAGTATAGACATTCTCTTCTCTCTTCCTTGGTGAAACGTTATCGTTGAGACGCTATTCTGAAAGACACTCCTCATTAATCTTGCTAAACCATGCAAAACTTATCGGGCTTTTGGAATACAGTGGCTACATGATATATCGGTATTGAAACTTATAATAGGCCTTTGGGAATTTGGCTGCATCGAGAAGAAAGTTTCTAATGTTAGAAACCTCCTCCGGACCTGGTGTTCTCTTTGCCCATTTGTTGCCAGTTTACACACAAAAGGAAAGTATAGTCGAAGAAGTAGAGAAAAAAACGGGGGAAAACGAGCTGAATATTTTATACAGTCGACGTATTCCTCGTCTCAAGTTTTGATTACCTGTCCATGTAAGTGTAGAGAGAGATAGAGAGAGAGAGAGAGTAGCCTTCAATATCTGATATTAAGTTTGCACGGTTCGGTATTTGTTCAAGTGTCGGCTCATTTTCTTTCGCCAATCATTCGTTTGCCGCCACATCCATATTTCATGTGGCAAATACTACGATGATTTGAACGTGACTTTACATACGCGTACGACTCGTCCTTTTGTTGCCTTTTAGTACATTCCAATTCAACGAAATGTCGTTACTAAAAGGATATTGCTTCATCTTAAATGTTAAACATATCATTAGTGGATATCCGGATCGGAGTTAAAATCACTGTTCGATCACGATCCTATTCTTTGATACGGAACGTTGAAAGTGTGGTGGTATAAATGAAAGTCGAAATAGTCCTGCTAACTGCCTATGAGCCACTCTTAATGTTCAACAGAAATCCAAAACGATCGATTCCGTTCTGTTATTGGACGGTATTAGAAAGAACACGGAAAATAGGCGTGTAATATACCATCACTCTATTCACAATATGTGTTATTAGACATCGAGAAAAGGATTTTGTAAATTTAAACATCACTTACGAAATCAATGTGTTCCATTACCATTTGTAAAGTTTATTTCGATTCGAAAGTCGTACACATACATTTATAGTTTTTGGATGGCAAAATAAATTTCAAAAATAGGACAATAACAAAAGGAAATTGAGCAAAATCTAGTAATTTACTGGAACTGATAAATCGCTTTGTTTGGCGAAATAATGAGATGTCGTTAATAGTTGAGACATTTACAAAGACAGAAACGTAAATCCTGCGGTAAGAATGACTCCTATAAAACAATTTAGAAGATTATATCGGCAATATTTTCGTTTATACTTGTGTTGCTGTTTTACACATTATTCGAAATATGAATTCACATTTCTCTAATAATTTCAGGAAATGGCATTACAGTTGTCTTATTATTCGTCTAACCGCGGCACGGTTATCACAAACATGAATAAATCTTCTATAAACTGACATAACGTCTGAAATGTACGCATAAGGTATTTCATTTGTGTGTGGAGACCTAAAACATATAAATGCCTACTACCACTACTATAAGTGTCAGGATATTCTACAAGTGATTGTTTCAGGGGAGTTACGTTTGTCAAGTTAGAGAAGCCTGGTGCGGATTTCAATTATGCACAAAGCCGTGTCAAACACGGGCTGTACACAAAGACCTCAGAGAATTTACAGACGATCGTATGTCAAAGATATACATGCATCTTTACAAAAGCTTTCAACGTTTGTGTAAGTTTCGGTTATTTTATTCTATCGTTTTTATTTATTTTTGTTTTCATGATTTTTGTTGGTATTTAGAAAAATTGTCGAATGATAAATACAAATTGATGTCTGTTTTGTTGCTTTGTTCCGTTACAATTCCCTGCTTTTTTTGTCAATTAGTCCATCGGTTATAACCAACTAGCGGATATCTGTTCTATAGAAGAAGCAAATCTATACCTTGTTTTTAAACTAGGAGGAGTTATGGCTGAAGCCGTGTTTACACATAAAAAGTCACTAGAAAAAATACACTAGATCGTTTTGGCGGTAAATTTAAATATTTGTCTCGTTGTGATTTTAAATATAAAATATTTAGCTCGCTGAGAAAAGCGAAGTAGTTATAATTAACAAGTAATAATAAAGATCTTTTAAAACAACAGAATCCCATGTCTTCTACATTTATTATTATTTTATTAACAATAAAGAGTACGATTATATTACTCGTCATTTATTGGTGTTAGGTATATGAAATAAAAAATTATTCCTGGCTTTATTTTGTCAGAAAGAAAAACTATATGCTAAACTGAAAAACGTAAAAAATAGTCATTTTTGTGCCTCCGTCCGGAAAGTCTAACTTTCCAAATC
>JAZBGW010002665.1:0-10935 GCA_037464815.1 Mylabris variabilis | reverse complement strand
ATATACTATTAAAGATAATATTTTCTTCTTTCTTAATGCCCTTCCTTCTTATCATATCATTTTGTCAATACATACATCTATTTAGCATAAATGTAGTATAGGTTTTAGCGGTATTATTTCTTAACACACTTAAATTTAGAAAAATTCCAAATAGATCTATTGGCAAAAAACAAATAGGCTGTACTTTCTTTTAATCCATTTCTTAAATCTTTCTAGTTATGGCTGGCCTTATAAAATTAGACAAAGGAGTGACTGGTCATATAGAAAATTGTGTAAAAATTCTTATTTCATGTGTATTCCCAAATTATGCAATTTTCTGTTAATTTCAATGAATCGGTAATTTTGCTTACGGCGTTATTTCGTGTGCCTAGAGTTTTGTATGCTCTACGTTTAATGCCCCAAAACTCCGGAGATGCTTCAAACATTCCTATAAAGTTTTGTGTTTTCTCAGTACTCTAAATATATTTTTGACATTTTTAATGGTCTAAAATGTACAAAAAGACCGTTGAAAAGCTAAAAATTTCGACTTATGATCTTTTAAATAGATATATTACACCCAACATGTTCTTATGATCTTATTTAAATACATAGAGTATTACAGTTTGTACAGTCGCCGCCAAATAACTTTAATCTCCGATCGCCATTAAGAAACATATGAACTAAGACGAAAAATTATAGGCATGCATGTAGTATTGTTCTGTTTTGTTTTTCGTGTTCAAAATATTTAATAAATTAATCACAAATTGTTTTCTAGGCATTTGGCAGATAATAGTAAAGAACCCTAGTTCAAAATCAAGTCAAAATTTCAAAAACTTCAATACCTTGACAAATATAAATCAAATCTACTCCCGTGTTGATTCTTACAACTTCGGAGAAAGCGACACGAGAATGTTTACCTACCATTGTCCTGTGTAACGTATTAAAAAAGGATGATCGATTAACGTATAGGGAGCCATAAATCGTTATCTCAAGACAGTAGTTTTTATAGGCATCTTTGTCTAACTGCTTAAATTTATAATGTGGGATTTCTTTTTAATGACAATTATTAGTTCAGTCGTTAGCCTTCGTAGATCAAAGTTATTTGGCAATGACTATAATTCACTATATACAGTAACGCAGTCTACTCTAATGTAAAAGGCGGTAGGTATCGACACTTGTGTTCATACGAAAATCGATGAATGTGGGAGATCAGTATCGCGAGATGGAATTTCTAATCTAATCAACTTGTTCTAACCATTGTACACACGATGACACTTAATCTATAGCTCGAATCTAAACACAAAAATGTCGTCGTCTGTATTTAGCATTAGAGTTGTTGATTTAGGGCGGACATTTCTTAAAATTTAGGCTACCAGTCAAAGATTGATCTCAAAAATTGATTCACTAATCGAGTTGTCACACGGCTCAAATAAATTGTAATTTAATTAAATTTGTAATTATAGTAAAGTTCATTATAATGTTCTTCTTGGGACCGAAGGAAATTAATAAAACTGCTAAAAATGGAAAATATTTACATATTTCTAAATGTAGGACTATACGACAATATCCAATGCCTACTTTAAAAAATGAGCGTCTTAACTGGAAATCGTAGCGTTACAACAAATAAACTTTTTTTGGAAAATTTCTAATTGGGACCAGAGCATAAGCAAGAGAGCATTATATCCAGAAAATCGTTATAAACGGGAGCGTAATATCGAAGTTTCACTGTACTTTGATTCTCAATTTACCGTGTCACACGCAATATTCAATTATTGAGAGGCAGAGCTTCATGTGCACCTATAAAAGTATATACAGTGGAACCTCTATAACTAAAATTTTCGTTCTGGTCCCTTGAGCTTTGTATACCTACTGCAGGTAAATTTACCTCGATAACTAAAAGTAAAACCTTGATAACTAAAAGTGACAATCGCCGAGGTACCTGAAACCGAGTGGGAATTTTCACCAACGTACAACCTTTTCGAGGGTATACCGGATGATTCACCTAAAACGAAAAGATCTTATGGCAACTGTCATTATTTGGCGAGCGATTTGAAAAATAATTCAGCGTTTTATAAAGGGATATCATTTTAGCAAAATTAGAGCCCCGTAGCTCATTTGGAAGTTGGTCAAAAAACGCTCGTATAGAACAAAGTCGCGATTTACAAAAACGAGATAAACTCGCAGAACGACTTGCAATGACTCGAGGATCCTCCCACCATTGGTTGTTTTTCGTTTTTCTCCATGATATTCTAGAAAAAATGCGAAACATTCCCACCTGTTGCAGAGTAAAATGAAGAAAAATGAAAAAAATCAATATCAATCGAGTCATTCTTAATCGTTTGCTCATTTATCTCGTTCTTGAAAATCGCAACATCCTTAAACGAGCTTCTTTGACGTATTTTCAAATGAGCTACGAGGTTCTATTTTCGATAAAATATTCTCCTAGAAGTCCTTGAATTTTTCGTTTTAAGTGAATCACCCGGTATAAAGAAACATAAAATCTAATTGAACTCAGACTGAAAGTTTTATCTTTGTAGAGGACATGGCCAGTAAAGCGTCCTTATAGAAATCGCATCACGCAAAGTTTAAGTTTTTGACGCTTGCTGAAAAAGTTAGCGTCATTGAAGAGAGAAAAAGTTAAATAAAAACTCTGTCTTCTAAAATTTTTAATGAAAGGTTTCAATGACGTTATGGTTACTGTCTCCGCCTCTACAATTTTTTTCTCAAAGAATCCCTCTCATACAGCATTATTCACGTCGGACGAAAAGTTCTTAATGCAACTCCTATTATTTGACGAGCGATTTAAAAATAGTTTTAAGGATCTTTAGGGTGCTATTTGGAGATTGTTGTGGCAAAATTAGAACCTCATAGCTCATTTGGAAGTTGGTCGAAAACGTGGTGATTTTCAAAAACGAGCTAAAAACGCAAAACGACTAAGAATGACTCAGAGCCACTCCAAACATTGATTTTTTCGCTTTTCGCCATTGCATTCTAAAAAAAAAATTAGAAACCTGTTGGGTGAATCTCCAAATCATTCTTAGTCATCTCGTGCTTGACTCGTTTTTGAAAATCGTGACAACGTTAGAAACGAGATATTTTTATCCAACTTCCAAATGAGCTACGAGATTCGAAGTTTACTAAAATGATCTCCAGGGACCATCTTATAAATCTCTAAAATATTTTTCGAATCACTGGCCAAATAATGGGAGTTGTCATAACTTTTCGTTGGATGTCAATAATCCTGTATACAAAACATTTAAAAGAAGCGATTGAGACAGTAACTTGTAGGTTACTAAAAGGTGATTCCCCTTGACGATAGAGACTAGTCTCCGAAAAATTAGTGAATACCATGCAATAACAGTTGCAATGGTGATCTATGTTTTTTAATTCTACCTTCTAAATACCTACTTAAAATTTGTTTTGAGCTTGTTGTAAAATTATTTGTCATCTGTAAAAGCCCTATAACTTGCACTCTTTCAAACAACTAACCCTCTTGATGATTCGTCTCTAAAATTGACTAACACCGTCTTAATCTACTCTTTTTTACGACTTGATAGGAAAACTGGTATAAAACAACAAATTTGTGTCGATTTTGGATTCAAGTTGCCGCATCCGAGAAAGCTTGCTAGTTTTCATCGGATTTTTTTAAAGTAGAACGGTTTCGAATTTCATCTAAAATGTGATATGAATTCGGATATAAAATTGGGTAGAAATCTCCACCTGAATTCGAAAATTTCCCCCGAAATAAAGCAACCTAAGATTGTTCAAATGGTCTCCTTTTTACAATAGAATTGTAAAGAATTAATATTGAAAGTACGCACCTGTTTTTCCCTCAAAAAAAAAGATGGAAATCTTTCACAGTTCATAAAGTTATGAAAATAGTCCCACGCCACCCCACTCGTGTCAATTTTTTTTTCTCGTGCGAATCCGAAATGTTTTATAAAGCGAACAAACACACGCACATATTTATAAATATTGGAATTTCATTCAGTTTTTGAATTTATTCCATCCATTGACGGGACATTTCTTCATCTGTAAAGAAAAATGGTAAGATTTCAATAATTTTATACGTTTTGAAAATTAAAAGCAAATATTTTATAAATAATAGGAAGATTTGGATAAAGAACAAATTCAACGTGAGTACTTTTTTTTTGGTTTAATTACTCTATTCAATGTTGTTTCTTTCTGTATTTGTGTAGTTTTGAAAAAAGCTTTTGATACTTTTGATGTGGAGAAAAAGGGCAGTATCGGTACTGTGATGATTGGAACAATTTTAAGCATGTTGGGCATCCATACAACTGATAAAATCCTAGCCGATATCATTGCTGAAGTTGATGCAGATGGTAGATTACTCTCTGACGCATAAAACCAAATGAAAATGAAACGATAAATTTGGAAATTTTCAGGATCTGGTGAATTGGAATTTGAAGAATTTGTAACATTGGCTGCCAAATTTATGGTTGAAGAAGATGCTGAAGCTATGCAAGCTGAATTGAAAGAAGCCTTTCGGTTGTACGATAAAGAAGGCAACGGTTATATAACAACATCAACCCTGAAAGAAATCCTGAAAGAATTAGATGATAAATTAACCAATGAGGAATTGGATATGATTATTGCTGAAATTGATACGGATGGTTCAGGAACTGTAGATTATGATGGTAAGATTTTCTACAAAATTTCCGATAACATTTATTAATAATTAATACTGAAAATTTTAGAATTTATGGAAGTTATGACGGGTGGTGATGATTAATTTTCTTTCCCAATTAGAAATTTAAACAATATTTGTTGTAAAAGAAAAAGACATCTAATGTAATTCCAAGTTAAAATAATAAATGTAAATATTTTTCCCTGAAATGTTTTTTGGCGTCTCTTTTCACTCCTAACCTTGACCATTTTTTTGCCTCTATGTTTAATTGGCTGAAATCTCTGAAATACCGTCCTGTAGAAACGGACAAGCTAATTTACAAATATTTCTAATTAAAAACTTGGATGCCAGTTATATGAAAATGTCTATTAAACAAGTATTTATTAGCCCTGAAACTTTCCCCTACCAATTTTCAGGATTTAGAAGAACTTTTAAAAGAGTTGATTACTTTTATGAAAATTTCAGTCGAAATTAATTTTTCATTATAATCACTTATAGATTCGAACAAAAGACAAAATGGTGAGTCTCTTTAGTAATCAATTTCAATTTAATTAATTCCTAAAAATTTCAGGATGATTTAAATAAAGACCAAATCGCACGTAAGTATAATTAGAGTTAATTTCAAAAAATCCCAACTTAATAAATTCTTACCATTAAAGTTTTGAAGAAGGCTTTCGATACGTTTGATGTTGAGAAAAAGGGCAGTATTGGTACTGTTATGGTTGGTACTATATTGAGTATGCTGGGTATATCAGTGACTGAAGCCATGTTGGCTGATATTATTGCTGAAGTTGACGCTGATGGTACCATTACAACAAAATTAATACAATTTTGATGACAATATGAAAGATTACAAAAATTTCAGGATCTGGCGAATTAGAATTTGAAGAATTTTGCACATTAGCTGCACGTTTCATGGTTGAAGAAGATGCTGAAGCTATGCAAGCTGAACTGAAAGAAGCCTTCCGACTGTACGATAAAGAAGGTAACGGCTATATAACAACATCCACACTGAAAGAAATCCTGAAAGAATTAGATGATAAATTAACCAATGAGGAATTGGATATGATTATTGCTGAAATTGATACGGATGGTTCAGGAACTGTAGATTATGATGGTAAGATTTTCATTAAATTTGTTTCCAATATACTGAAATTTGTAAATTTCAGAATTTATGGAAGTTATGACCGGTGGTGATGAATAATTGTTCTCATATTTGTTAATTTATTAGCTGTTGAATAAAGTATTGATGAAATTTTCGAATGTTTTAATTAATTATTGAAATTTTCTTTTAATTAAAGACCTAATTAGAGTGTTGATGGATTGTTTAGTTGGTTGGTTAGTGGATAAAAAAAAAACACGATCTATTTTATCTTACATAGACTTTATCCCTTCCCTATACATTAAATTGTGTCTTTAAGTCTTCTACAAGTTCAGTTTCAGCAGACTCACTCCAGATTCTCGCTGAAAATGGTTGGTATCATCTCTTAATTGTTGTTAAGTGTAGTTTTATTCTATTGTTTTTAAAAATGATTTCAGGATGACTTAGATAAAGAACAAATTTCAAGTAAGCTTTTATCTATTTGAAAAATATAAATTAAAAAATATCTTACAGTGCTGAAATCAACATTCGATGCTTTCGACGTTGATAAGAAAGGCTATATAGGTGTGGATATGATCGGTACAATAATGGACATGTTGGGTACGCAATTAATTGGTGAAGAATTACAGGTAATTAAAGACTTTCCATTGTAATTAAAATGTTTGATATCTGGATAAATTGTAGAAATTTCAGACCATCATTACCGAAATCGACGAGGACGGTAATGGTGAGGTTAGTTTTGAAGAATTCGCAAATCTGGCTGCAAAATTCTTAGTTGAAGAAGACGAAGACACTGATGCTATTCAAATGGAATTGAAGGGAGCCTTTCGACTATACGATCGTGACGGTATTTGTGTTGTCCTTTAATATTTTTTTAAAATCGTAGATTGACGATAATAATACTTCAGGAAATGGCTTTATAACAACGGATGTTCTGCGCGAGATACTTCGTGAACTCGATGATAAATTAAGCGAAGAAGATTTGGATAATATGATTGAAGAGATCGATACAGACGGTTCTGGTACAGTTGATTGGGAAGGTAGAATTAAATTTCTATTACGTTTAGCCCGTGCTTTAATCGAATTTTCCAAAACTTACAGAATTTAAAGCGGTCATGATCGGTTAAATATCAATCGTTTTATTTTCTAATTTTTGTACGTATTCACCCCCTTGTCACCTTAATTTCTCTAACAATTCAATAATCCGTGTGTTTCTTTTTTGGTATTTGTAATAAATAAATAATTGCCAATAAAATCCGATCGAGGTATGATTGGAATCGATCTCTTATTTATCCATCCCCCACCCGAATTTCAGGTCCTGAAAAAGCACGCACACGAATCGTTGATAAAGGTGATCCTTGATTGATCGTTTTTCTATAAATTTTACCCGTTAATCAGTGTAACACTTTAGTCAATCATTAACAATCTAATTAAAACAACGTGTGTGTGTGTGTGAGTTGAAATAATGGCTGAAAATGATAAAACTACACCTGGTAAGATTCAAAAACCAGCAAAAGTTAAAACCCAAGAAGATGAAGAATTGGAGAAATTCAAACATTTAGATATTGCTAAAGATCAATTAAAAAGTACGTTTTTTTAATCCTTACAAATTATTCTTTTATTGATGATTAATTATAGTGTTGAAGCAAATCTTCGATTCGTTTGATGTGGAGAAGAAAGGTGAGATTAATGTCGATATGATTGGTCAGATTTTGGATATGTTAGGCCATCAATTGAGTAGTGATGAATTACAAGCAATTATTGAAGAGATTGATGAAGATGGAAATGGTGTGATGAGTTTTGAAGAGTTTGCTAATCTAGCTGCACGTTTCTTAGTTGAAGAAGACGAAGATACTGAGGCGATATTGCGTGAATTGAAAGATGCATTTCGGTTATACGATAAAAACGGTAAATTTAATCAATTTAATTTGCAATTTTATTTGAATTAATTAACAAAACAGGCTTGGGATATATTGGTGTTGATTTGTTAAGAGAAATCTTGAAAGAATTGGATGAGAAACTAACACCAGCTGATTTAGAACAGATGATTGAGGAAATTGATACAGATGGTTCTGGTACGGTCGATTGGGAAGGTAATTTTTTTTTCATTATTTTTAAAATAATATCAGTTATAAATAAGAAATTTTTGTGTGTTGTAGAATTTAAAGCAATGATGATTGGTTAAATTCGTATAATTAAACAACAGCAATTAGAAAACGGTGATAATGTTTATAGGTTTAATTTAAATTTGTCCTGAAACAGTGCCAAACTCTAATAAATACCATTTTATTATTTGTATTTGAGTATAAAGTCTAAAGCCTAGTATCCACTTGAGAATAATGCTCCCCAAAGTCGCCGTCGAGAGACATTTTCGCAAATCGACACACCATCGAGCAATCATTTGGCCCACCGGGCAAAATATACACCATAGGCGCCAGAAATAGGAACACAGGAAAAACATCGGGTCCGCCCATCTATACTAAGTACTTGCATATTAGTTAGAAAAAGGCAGAGGGAACGTAGGTGGTTTAAAAATTGGAAACGATGGCGGCTATTACCAATCACCCTTTCTTTTGAGCGAAAGAAACTGCCTACATCGACCTTCAAACTTTTTAGTTTAGAAGACAACAATAACCAGATGTTGAGGATTTGGTATCTTTGTCACACGGTATCCAATTTGTTCATGAAACCTATCCTTGAAAATTCATTAGACAAAGAAGGGACTATCCTCAAGATATTTATGGAAGTAGTACAGATGGGCAGGACTGGTGTTGATTCTATGTGTATAGAAGAATAGCCCATAGTGTATTTTGGCCCCGTCTTTAACACAATTACATATTGAAGAATTTCAGTCCATACGTTTTGTTTAATTTTCTTTTGTTATTCATAATTTACGTCTTTTTTGATGGTAAGCAATACTGTTTTTCGTGCCCCTTATCTACTTGTGTGTTGAAAGTTTATCCATGGGGAAATTCGACGATAAGTTCTAATTTATTTTTGAAAAATCGGGAAAATTTCAAGACGGATTTCGAGGATTTCCAAAAAAGATTAGGACCGCAATTGTGTTGTCGGATAAATCGAATTCTCTACAAACTAAATAAAAAAATTTTGCAAAATAATTACTTTTAATTTTTGAAAAAAGAAACATGAAATGTTAAACAATTTTCCCGATTTTTCCATAGCATTTTTTTAAACTTTAAAATTGTACAAAAGAATTTGGCAATGAAATTTCTTACGTTTTCAACCATAGTATCGAAAAATGTCTTGTAGATTTGGAAAACGCTTTCAATTTGCTATCTACTGCCTGACAATTATTGCGAAATGAGTAATATTGGCTGAGTTGTGGTTAGTTTTAGGGAAAAATATATATATATAAAAAAGTTTTCCAAGATTTTACTCTGCAATTCAAAATTTCTCAAAAATTTTCATGAGCGGAAACTGGAGATTAATGCAACGAAAAAATGCTACCCTAATACTAGTTTGCGCATTTCATTACCTCAAAAAACAAACGAGATATCGAGGATTAAAGATTGTCATTTTCCAGACACCGAATCAAAAAAGATGCCCTTAAAAAATAGGGCAAGTGTTAAACAAAATTTTGGAGAAAAAATTGAATGATGATGGGCTCCTATCGACTTTGGGCCCTACTTAATTTACAGACAAATCTGTTGGCCTACCGGGCATTTGTCAAGTTGCCCGGCCGCCCAATCCGACACTGACTGGATGTGAAAAATGTTTGCCATCTGACAGTAACTTTCAATAATCAACCATGTTTGAAAAATAATTGCGCATGCGCAGCGCGTTTGCTGGAAGGCCATTTTTAAACAATTGAAATAGTACTTCTCATCTTTGTACCTTTTTTTAGCAATATATTGGTCAATTTGTTCTATTAAAAGCGTCACTTACACGGCGGACATTTTTATAAAATTCCGGAACAGCTGGGCGTCTTCTAAGCGAAGCTAATTTACGAGTGTAGTGTAACAATCTCTCTTTTTTTTGAATCGCTTTTTTTTTAATTTCATGGATTGCAATGAGCTCAGCAAACTTTCGATCATCCATGTTTTCGTGAAGGTGGCGTTAACTATTGTCAATTGTTTTGGTTGAAACTGTTGTGTAGTTCGCCGTTTATAGGGCAGTTGATTATCACAAATTGCAGTGGACAAGAGCCTGGGAGTACTGCCTGAGAGTTAGCTGTCAAGCGACTTTCTGGAGAGTAACTCGCTCGAAAAGTGCTCTCAAATAGACAAGATTATGATAGGGTTTTCGATAGTAACTTTCGGAACTTTATCTCAAGTGGACACTAGGCTTAAAGTGCTTTCTTTCGTTCCTCGAGAGGTTTATAAGCTTCCACTCTTTGGACGAAGTACCGCACTTTAATCCCTTGTTATATAATATACTATTATCTACGAATTATACCACATTGCTGCAGTAAATGTACACAATTCGTATGAAACTCCTATTATTTGGCGGACGATTCGAATAAACCTTTATTGATTTTTAAGGTGGTCCCCAGAGAGACCCTGTAGCTCATTGGAAAAAGGGTGAAATGAAATCTAACCTTTGAATATGCAGCAAGGTCCATGAGCCTTGTGCACTCGTCAAAAGTGTTAAACTAGTGGAATACGTTAGCAACTTTTAGATTTTTGAAATTTGACCTCTACGTCCCAAAAAATAAATAAAAAAGTTACAAGGCGAGATTGACCGTGAAACATTGAAAGGCAAAAGTCCCTTACCTCTCTATGTCGGTCATTGTGCTTCTCAACCTCTGGCTCAGAGACCAATAATGGCCCACATAAGAATTTTACACGCCCAAAATAAACATTTTCTCACCAAAAAAAAATTGTTTTTGTTTTTTTGTAAAAATTATTGGTCTAGCACAAAATTTACATGTCGACAGTAAGAAGAATCGTTTGAACATCACTGGAAAATATTCTTAACAACTATTCAAAGTTTAATAAATAGTAACTAATTAATTAAGAAGCATTCAACCTTATCATCGCGAATCAACTGAGAACTTCCTTCGTTTTAGGATTTTCCACAAACACTTATGATACTACAATTCCTCTTTTTTACACAAATTCATCTATTTCTTTTCATATTCATAACTTAGGAGAAGGTTTTTGTTGAAATATTCTTTTAATGTTTGTTTTTACAAATTTCATTGTAAACAGGAAAAGTGCAATTTATTATGTCGACTTCCAATGGA
>JAZBGW010002663.1:0-10951 GCA_037464815.1 Mylabris variabilis | reverse complement strand
AAAAAATTTACGTAAGTCGACACAAAAAATGTTGTGTATCACACGGCCAGAAAATGCTTTTGCGAGTCCTCGTGCTTGCAGGCTTCGGCTAACGCCTCCTCCTGCAGCACGCACTCGTCCTCGCAAAAGCTTAGTTTCTGGCCTTGTGATACAAATAACTATTGTGGAACCAGCGCAAAATATAGTGCCCAAAAATCAAACAGTAATGGGCGCTTAAGCAGTACCTTACTTATCGATAGTTACGCCACTGCCTTCTTGTTCTGACCTTTTATCAACTTCATAATGTTATTAGTGGACTAAATAAGTGTGGGATAGAGCCTATGCAAGCTGTTCTTTTAAGAGTGGTCTATTCTTATGAAACACTTATTAGCTAGCGAGCGATTTGAAAAATATTTCAAGGATATATAGGAGGGTGCCTAGATATAATTTTAGCAAAATTAGAACCTCATAGCTCATTTGGAAGTTGGTCAAAAAGCGCACGTTTTTGACAATGCCACAATTTATAAAAACGAGCAAACCACGCAAAACAACTAAGAATGACTCGAAAGTCCCCCCAAGAGTGATTTTTTTCGTTTTCCTGTATCTTATTCTGGAACAGGTGGAAACGTTACGCATTTTCTCTAGAATGCAATGGAGAAAAACGAAAAAAATCACCGTTGGGAGGGTCCACGACTCATCCTCAGTCGTTTTGTGTGCTTTGCTCGTTTTTGAAAATTGCTAAATTGTCCAAACGATCGCTTTTTGACTAACTTCCAAATGAGCTACAGGGTTTTAATTTTGCTAAGACGTCTCCAGCCCCCCGTCCCCCTAGAAATCCTTGAAATATTTTTCGAATCGCTCGCCGGCTAGTAGGAGTTTTATAAGAATGGACCTCTTTTAATAAAAACACCCTGTATATCGCGTTCAATTGTCCATAAAGATTTCTTTTAATTTTATGATGTTATCATTAATGTATAGAAACTTTTAGCGCAATAAACGTATCTATCCATAAAATTCGATTAGTGTTTTTTTTTGTATACTTTTCATTATTCTCTACATTAATTTCGCTGAAGAGAAAGAATGAAAATGTGTGGAACCAATTTCACCATATCTCTCTTTCTTTACATGTCCATATATTTT
This sequence comes from Mylabris variabilis, assembly GCA_037464815.1. Lineage (NCBI taxonomy): Eukaryota > Metazoa > Arthropoda > Insecta > Coleoptera > Meloidae > Mylabris > Mylabris variabilis. The sequence continues at coordinate 9,832 of JAZBGW010002663.1, read as the reverse complement.
TCTATAGACTGTATTTGTTAAATAAATGAGATGACCTGCCCATATTTGTAGAAAGTTTTTAAGACATCTCGTAAAATGTAACTTTCATGTGTTATGTTGACTATCTCTTAATTATATATATGTCAATCAATCAACCAAAGTATATACTTGATTGATTATTCTAATGTTTTGTTATCATCTAGGTCAAAGGTCTCAGTTTCGATTTTCTTATATGGTAAACGAAAACTAGACGATCACTATTGAGAAATCTGTTTTCTGAATTTAATATTTTCAGGAATGTGGGATATTAAGCCGATTTCTTGATTCAATCATTCATTTGTCGGTAAGTTTTGTTGTAAAAGTTTATGGAGGAAAGCAAAGGTTGAAATTCGCTATACATAGCTTAGGAAAACGTTGAAAATCCAAAGCTGGGTTGCCCAATATTGAACCAGTCTTGGAAAAGCATTGAAAAGCCGAAGCTGGGTTACAGTATTAAGCCAAGCTTGAGAAAACATTGAAAATCTGAGGCTGGGTTAAACAGTATCACGCCAAACTTTGGAAAACATTAAAAAACCGAAGCTGGATTGCTCAGTACTGAACCAATCTTGGAAAAGCGTTGAAAAACTGAAGCTGGATTGCCGAGTACTGAACGAATCTTAGATAAACATTCAAAAGCCGAAGCTGGGTTGCCCGGCACTAAACCAAATTTAGGAAAATATTGAAAATCCGAAGGTGGTCTGCTCAGTACTGAACCAATCTTGGAAGTACATTGAAAAACTGAAGCTGGGTTACCCAGAATTAAGCCAAGCTTGAGAAAACATTGAAAATCTGAGGTTGGGTTAAACAGTATTACGCCAAACTTTGGAAAACATTAAAAAACTGAAGCTGGATTGCTCAGTACTGAACCAAGCTTAGGCAAACAGGAAGAAACCGAAGCTGGGTTCCCCAGTACTAAGCCAAGTTTAAGAAAATATTGAAAATCCGAGGTTGGGTTGCCCGGTACTAAACCAAGCTTAGAGAAATATTGAAAATGCGAAGCTGGGCTGCTCAGTACTGAACCATTCTTGGAAGTACATTGAAAAACTGAAGCTGGGTTACTCAGTATTGAGCCAAGCTTGAGAAAACATTGAAAATCTGAGGCTGGGTTAAACAGTACTACGCCAAACTTTGGAAAACATTAAAAAACCGAAGCTGGATTGCTCAGTACTGAACCAATCTTGGAAAAACGTTGAAAAACTGAAGCTGGATTACCCAGTAGTAAGCCAAGCTTGAGAAAACATTATAAATCTGAGGCTGGGTTAAACAGTATTCCGCCAAGCTTTGGAAAACATTAAAAAACCAAAGCTGGATTGCCCAGTACTGAACCAACCTTAGACAAAGATTAAAAAGCTGAAGCTGGGTTGCCCAGTACTGAGCCAAGTTTAGGAAAATGCTGAAAATCCGAGCTTGGTCTGTCTAGTACTGAACCAACCTTGCACAAATATTGAAAAGCCGAAGCTAAGCTACCCAACTCTGAACCAGTTTTGTACAAACATTGAAAAACCGAGGCTGGATTGCCGAGTACTTAACCAATCTTAGGCAAACATTGAAAAACCGAAGCTGGATTGCCGAGTACTGAACGAATCTTAGGCAAACATTCAAAAGCCGAAGCTGGTTTGCCCAGTACTAAACCAAGTTTAGAAAAATATTAAAAATACGAAGCTGGGCTGCTCAGTACTGAACCAATTTTGGAAAAACATTGAAAAACTGAAACTGAATTACCCAGGATTAAGCCAAGCTCGAGAACACATTGAAAATCTGAGGCTGGGTTAAACAGTATTACGCCAAGCTTTGGAAAACATTAAAAAACCAAAGCTGGATTGCCCAGTACTGAACCAATTTTAGACAAACATTAAAAAGCCGGAGCTGGGTTGCCCAGTTCTAAGCCAAGTTTAGGAAAATACTGAAAATCGGAGGTTGGTCTGTCGAGTACTGAACCAACCTTGCACAAACATTGAAAAGCCGAAGCTGAGCTACCCAACTCTGAACCAGTTTTGGACAAACATTGAAAAGCCGAGGCTTGACTGCCCAGTACTGAACGAATCTTAGGTAAACATTGAAAAACCGAGGCTGGATTGCCGAGTACTAAGCCAAGCTTAGGCAAACATGAAGAAACCGAAGCTGGGTTCCCCAGTACTAAGCCAAGTTTAGGTAAATATTGAAAATCCGAGGCAGGGTTGCCCGGTACTAAACCAAGTTTAGAAAAATATTGAAAATCCGAGGGTGGTCTGCTCAGTACTGAACCAGTCTTGGAAAAACATTGGAAAACTGAAGCTGGGTTACCCACTATTGAGCCAAGCTTGAGAAAACATTGAAAATCTGAAGCTGGGTTAACCAGTATTACGCCAAACTTTGGAAAACGTTAAAAAACCGAAGCTGGATTGCCCAGTACTGAACCAATCTTAGGCAAACAGGAAAAAGCCGAAGCTGGGTTCTCCAGTACTTAGTAAAGCTTAGAAAAATATTGAAAATCCGAGGCTGGGTTGCCCAGTACTGAACCAACCTTGCATAAACATTGAAAAGCCGAGGCTAAGCTACCCAACACTGAACCAGGTTTAAACAAACATTGAAAAGCCGAGGCGGGACTGCCCAGTACTGAACCAATCTTAGGCAAACATTGAAAAGCCGAAGCCGGGTTGCCAAGTACTAAGCCAAGCTTTGGAAAACGTTGAAAATCTGGGTTGTCCATTACTGAACCAATCTTGGGCAAAAATTGGAACACCTAGGCTCGGATACTCAGTAGTGAATCAATCTTGGGCAAACATTGAAAATCTGAGGCTGGCCTACCAAGTACTGAACCTATTTGGGGCAAACATTAAAAAGCTGAGTTTCTGAAACTAGATTTTTTAACCAAAACTGAACCTATTTGGGGCAAACATTAAGAAGTTGAGTTTCAGCTGATTTTTGTCCGAAACCGAAACTAGATTTTTTAACCGAAACTGTCCGAAACCAAAGCCGAATTTTCTGTCAGTCGCTAATTTTTGTGTGAACCGCTTCACAATCAGTGCAAATAGATAGCTCCAGTTAGATTATTTTGGCTACTGTTACACAACTGATACAGAAGCCGTCCTAATTGAGCTACCTCCTTTTGCAAACAAATTTGATAAATTTATAAAAAGCAATGATAATCTTTAACTCAAGTTTGAATGGCAAAAATAAGACCGTGTGATTTTTGCATGCTTCGCCAATCTTCTAGAATCAAGACTGTGGCTTTCAATTCTTTTGAATTTTTCTGGTAGCAAAACGAAAACATTTCAACGTCTAGCATGCCTTCTATTCAATTACAATTTCTTCTATCCGACCATCTATCATCGCCATTGTATTGGTTGGTTAATTGAAATAGATTCTCACAATCAGATAGGTAGACGAGTCGATATATCGACGACCTAAATCTTCAATTCTATCACATCTATAAATTGTCTATTAGAGAAACAGCAAAAAATGAATTGGTCTCGAACAACATTGGTAGCATTAGATTTGTCCAAGATTTCACTAATTCCCGATAATTATTATAAATTAAAAAAAAGAAGCGTGAAAGAAACTCGACTTTTGCTAAAACAATTTGCCACACCTCTACGGTAAATTATTATTATGTTGTCTATCATAAAGAACTCAATCTTGTTATCGGTTACTAAAAGTTAATGAGATACAAACAGTTTTGATCATGTGGAATTTTCGGAACTTCGCCACAGTTATGATTAGAGCGCGCCTTTGTGCAAATAACGGGAGGAATTCGTTGTTTTTTTGCTATTGTTCAAGTTGAAATTGTCGGAACGTGATCGAACTGGACAGGTGAAATTGTATTGTATTTCATTTCAATATCCAACTACCGAGAATTTGAACAGAATCAGGTCAAAATTACACGTATAATTTGTGTAAAAACACAAGAAAAATGCATTTCTGATAAACGACTAGCTGTTTCCATGGGTCAGTGAGAAGTGTCAGTCTTTCTATATTCACTCTTAGCATTTATTTAGATCAACAGAATAATGGCCGATTTTACCAGTGCCGTAACGTAGCATGTCTGAGTCTGGGGCAACAATCAGAAGTTGCGGCCTTAATTTTGGATTGAAAAAAAGAATTTAAAAAAATGATGCTTTTGTTTGAAAATCAATAAAAGAAGACTTCTACAAACCTTGATTCAAAGTCGGGAATGTAGCTCTAAAATGTTTTTTGTTACCTTCTCATAATCCATCAGTAAAATTTACTAAATAAAGCAATAATTTAGCTCAAAGATTGACTAAAAATTTCTGAATCGTTTAATTCTCAAGACTTAGTAGAAAAATTTATTGAAAAATGTCTTAAAAACTGAAGAATTCGACTCCAAAATTAAATAAAAGTCTCTTAGTTTCTTTTTTTTGACTAGTTAAGAGCAGTAGTTGCAAAAATTGCGTCAAGACGCTAGGTTCTCAACACTGTGGTTAAAAATCAAAATTACAGCTTGAAATTCGATTAAAAATGACTCAGTAGGCACATTTCAAATAGCAAAATTAACCAAAAAATGATGATTTGAGACCATAATGTCTCAGGATGTAATCTTAAACTCAAAAATACTCCTAAAAATTTGGCCAAGTATTTGGGTCTTGTTTTTACAATTTTCTAGCAAAATTTTATGAAAATTGGTAATTTAGAAAATCTCATCTGTAAGTCAAGTCTCTAAAATTTACTCTATTTGATGTCCGAAATAGTAATAATTTTTTTTCTCGCTTGTTTTCTGGGACATTCAAACAATGTAACTAGTATCCGAAGGCGTTTTCCATTATAGGAAATTTTTACTAAATTCCAGAACAGAGGAAAATGTTTCTTCAATTTTTTAGAAAAAAAATCGTACAGCAGCTAGTTTAAAAGCTTATTTCTGAAAAATCCAAATTTGGAAAATCAAAAAATTTATTGCCAAAAAATTAAAGAAAATTTTCTAATATTTTCGATTTTCCAAAACTGGATTTTTCGGAAACCATCTGCTCTTCGCCCTTAAATAAGCTTTCAAACAAGCTGCTGTACGATTTTTTATCTTCAAAATTGTAGAAACTGCGTGATTCTTTTTAACATGCTCCGACATGAATATCTCAGAAAACAAGCGAGAAATCGATGATTAAAGAAAATAAAAAAATGTCACGTTTTCGGCCATCGAATAAAGGTTGGACTCCAGCTTCTCCTTAAAAATGAAAAATTCGACTCTAAAATGAAATAAAAGTGTCTGAGTCTCCTTTTTTTTGACAACTTAATAGCAGAAGTTGTAAAAATTATGTCACGAAACTAAGTTTACAAAATCATGGTTAAAAATCAAAAGTACAGCTTGAAGTTCGATTAAAAATGACTCAATAGGCACCTTTCAAACAGCAAAATTAGGCAAAAAATGATGATTTGAGACAATAATATCTCAGGATGTAGTCTTAAAGTCAAAAATATTCCCAAAAGATTGGCCAAGTATTTGGGGCTCGTTTTTACAATTATACAACAAAATTTTATGAAAATTGGTAATTTAGAAAACCTCAGCTGTATGTCAAGTCTCTAAAATTGACTTAAAGGATCTGTATTTCCTCCTATTTTACAATTCAGTAGCACTATTTGTTAGAAAAGCTAAAACTTTAAAAAGGCAATCCAGCTCAAAAATTCTAATTCTCAAAACTCAGTAGAAAAAATTATTAAAAAAAGTCTTAAGGGGAAGGAAGAGTTCGGGCTCTATTTGATGTCCGAAATAGTGCCAATTTTTTATTTTTTCTTAATCATTGATTTCTCGCTTGTTTTCTGAGATATTCAGACTCTGTAACTAGCATCCGAAGGAGTTTTTCATTATGGAAAATTTTTACTAAATTCCAAGGAACAGAGGAAAATGGTTCTTCATTTATAGATAAAAAAATCAGATGGTTTCTGGAAAATCCAATTTTGGAAAAAAATTAAAGAAGATTTTCTGACGTTTTCAATTTTCCAAAATGGGATTTTTCGGAAACTATCTGCTCTCCGCCCTTAAGTAAGCTTTCAAACAAGCTGCTGTACGATATTTTATTTTTAAAATTGTAGAAACTGCGTAAATTAAGAAAAATTAACATGCTCCAAAATTTTCCTCTGCACTTTTTAATTTAGTAAAAACTTTCCAAAATGAAGAAATCCTTCGGGTGCATCGTAGAACGCGCAATTCAACGCTGGCTGCAGCATTTGAATATATCACAAAACAAACGAGAAATCGATGATTAAAGAAAATAAAAAATTGTCACTTTTTTGAACATCGAATAGAGGCCGGACTCCAGCTTGTCCTTAAAAAATGAAGGATTGGACTCTAAAATGAAATAAAAGTGTCTGAGTCTCCTTTTTTGACAATTTAAGAGCAGAAGTTGCAAAAAAAATTATCTCACGACACTAATTTTAAGTCTACAACATCAGGGTTAAAAATCAAAAGTATAGCTTGAAGCTCGATTACATACGACTCATTAAGCACCGTTCAAACAGAAAAATTAGCCAAAAAAAATGATTTGAGACCTAAATGTCTCAGGATGTAGTCTTAAACTCAAAAATATTCCCAAAAAATTGGCCAAGTATATGGGTATCGATGATTAAAAAAATAAAAAATTGTCACGTTTTCGGACATCGAATATAGGCCGAACTATAGCTTCCTCTTAAAAAATGAAGAATTCGACTCTAAAATGAAATAAAAGTGCCTGAATCTTCCGTTTTTGACCACTTAAGAGCAGAAGTTGCAAAAAATTATTAGGTTCTCAACACTAAGGTTAAAAATCAAAAGTACATACATCGATTAAAAATGACTCACTAAGCACCTTTCAAACAGCAAAATTTTCCAAAAAATGATGACTTAAGACAATAATGTCTCAAGATGTAGTCTTAAACTCAAGAAATATTCGCAAAAAATTGGGCAAGTATTTGGGTCTCGTTTTTACAATTTTATAGCAAAATTTTTTGAAAATTGGTAATTTAGAAAATCTCATCTTTAAGTCAAGTCTGTAAAGTTTACTCTATTTGATGTCCGAAATAGTAACAACTTTTTTTCTCGCTTGTTTTCTGAGACATTCAAACGATGTAACTAGTGTCCGAAGAAGTTTTCCATTATGGAAAATTTTTACTAAATTCCAAAGAGCAGAGGAAAATGATTCTTCAATTTTTTAGATAAAAAAAACGTATAGCAGTTAGTTTGAAAGCTTATTTCTGAAAAATCCAATTTTGGAAAATCAAAAAATTTATTGCCAAGAAATTAAAGAAAATTTTCTAATGTTTTTGATTTTCCAAAATTAGATTTTTCGGAAACTCTATGTTTTCTGGCCTTAAATAAGCTTTCAAATAAGGTGCTGTACGATTTTTTATCTTTAAAATTGTAGAAACTGCGTGATTTTTTTTAACATGCTCCGACATTATCCCCTACACTTTAGAACTTAGGCAAAATTTTGCAAAATGGAAAACTCCTTCGGAATGACCGTTAAATGCCTAATTCAAGGCTGGCTATAACGTTTGAATATCTCAGAAAACAAGCGAGAAATCGATGATTAAAGAAAATAAAAAAATGTCACGTTTTCGGCCATCGAATAAAGGTTGGACTCCAGCTTCTCCTTAAAAATGAAAAATTCGACTCTAAAATGAAATAAAAGTGTCTGAGTCTCCTTTTTTTGACAACTTAAGAGCAGAAGTTGCAAAAAATTATGTCACGAAACTAAGTTTACAAAATCATGGTTAAAAATCAAAAGTACAGCTTGAAATTCTATTAAAATGGCGCAATAGGGACCTTTCAAACAAAAAAAATTGCCAAAAAATGATAATTTGAGACAATAATGTCTCAGGATGTAGTCTTAAATTAAAAAATATTCCCAAAAAATTGGCCAAGTATTTGGGTTTCGTTTTTACAATTATACAACAAAATTTTATGAAAATTGGTAATTTAGAAAGACAAGCCCCCAAAAGCTCAGGGCTAAAACACCATTGCTACGCCTCTGGATATGTAATTCCATTCAACCAATCACTTTTCATTCTAGTTTTAACAGATGTTTCTACAAAAAAAAATTTGGTTAAATTATTAATTGATATTTTTTATATGATTAATGCATTCAACCAATCATAAGCTCCGAAAATTTGAATTTCGACCAATCACAGTCATTTTGCACTGACTAAATTTGCAAGGTTACCCCGACAATGTGTTGTTTAGGAAAAATTTTTCCTAAACAACACGTTGTCGCAGTAACCTTGAAAATTTAATCGATTAAATGAATAGTTCTTGTGGTATTACATATGATTATTATACTAAAAAAATGATATCAAATGATTATTATGCTGGGTGAAATTTGAAGGTTTTGCGCCCCTGTTTTCTTTGCGCTTGGGACAAGTGTCCCGCTCGCTTCACTCCAGTTACGCTACTGGATCTTACTGAATATAGTTATTAACAAAGAAGCAAAATTAACTTGTAGGTAAAAATATGGGACGATTATTGTTGAATTGCAACGGTTAATTCCCTCTGGTAATGAATTTTAATCGAGTAAATTGAAAATCAGTGTACAATAATCATATACAAATATTATACCTGGAAGCTATGAAGAAGATGATCATAATTGCAGTAAGGTCAACTATATAAACTACCTTTAACTATAAAGATCGTGACTTAACTTAAATAATACTTAAAACTTGGGTACGGTAATTTTATAGCGTTTCTCATAAGTTGTAAATTGAAAAATCAATAATATGGGAGTTGTTTTTTGTTTTTATAAAAATAAAAGAAGAATAAGAAGGCTAAGTATAGCCTCTTAGGTATATTTATCATGTTTACGAGCTTAACAGTTAATTATTAAACAACGTACGTTAATCTTGATAAGTTATACTTGAATTATACACACATTTACAATATCTACAATTACTAGTTAGTGTTAGATAGATCATTTATCTGCGACTAATTCTATGGTGTTTCTTGTTAAATTGTTAATTTACATCAGAAAGGGGCCCGTCTCGATCATATTTCATATACGTTAATGTGAATTTTAGAAAGTTTACATGGCTATAAGATAGAAATTAAAATAAATAAAAATAACGACAATTTAAGATATCGTATCGGATTTAGATAGGAATTGTGTGAACTTGAATTTTCGATTTCGAAATTAATTAGAACAGAATTTTAGATTTATGATACAAGGAATGTTTGCCTGTTCTGTTATTTTTCACAATAACGGTTGTAACGAATCAATTTTTGATTAGTAGTGTGGAACTCATTATAAGCGAATTTTACTGTACTTATATACACTTTTTTTTTGAGTAATTGTAATCAGTAATTGAGCATAGCGGCAATAATATAGAGTACAGTTAACCCTCCAGTGGCGTAACGGAAAATCTCAAGCCTCTTTGCAACTGAATGTAAGGAGCCCCTCTTAACCAAATATAATAACCCTCTTCATTAGTATATTTCTTAAGAGGTAAAGCGTTTTAATTTATTGCAGTATTGAGCTGAAATATTTTAAGAAAAAAGACTTAAATTTTGTTGGGCTACCTCTGGCACTGGGTTTCCCGTACTGCGTGGATTGCGGAGGCGCACCTTACGTCTCGTAAAACACGGCTTAAGTCTTTAGAAGGGATAGAAACTTAGTACAAAAGCTCAGAATTTTACAAAAGACAATGGTTGATCCAGTAGTGCGTTAAGGCTACTGGGCGCCTTAGGTAAAATGGGTTTTTGGCAAGCTCTTTCGCGATGTAACAATGTGACAATTTAGGACGAAGGCAGAGAAATATATCTCTGTATATGTGGGCAGGCCCTCAAATATCTGATGCTAGAAAGTAAGACAAATTGGGAAAAAATTAGTACGTTTATTAAAACCACCCTAAAAAGAAAAGA